>CABFOS010006094.1:8456-23225 GCA_900660315.1 Diretmoides pauciradiatus | reverse complement strand
ACTCACTTGCAGCACCCTACACACACTCACACACCTCTGTCTCTCACACACTCATACACACACACACACACACACACACACACACACTCACTCACTTACCTGAGTTTAAAATTGGGCAAATATTAATCTGAAAATATTAAAACTTCCTTGTACCAATTCACACCGTATACACAAAGTCCCACCATCAAGCAAAGCCGTTCTCATTTCTCCCATAGAGAAAGGAATACCCAGAAGAACAAGTTTTTCTTTTAGCTTTTACCTCTAACTAACATTCATACAGTTAATGCCTGGAGGTTAAGAATAACAAACACATAAAACATGCATATAATTGTCGTAGTTCATTTCTACAGTGAAGACAAATTTTTCCTTCACACTTATTCCACTACATGAATCTTTAGCTAATTTGAGGTGTTCATGCCTAAGTACAGCAAAAGACCACATGGGTGATCTCTCATGATACCTTAGCCACAGTGTTTTTCCATATCAGCATATGTATGGAGACAAATATAAAGCAAGAGATTTTGTACAGCAGTTTTAGCCCCATTTTACTCTTTAAATGCATTTTTGGCAAAGTGTTTGGATTACTTTATCAAATGCCCTATTTGTCTTGTGTTATGCAATAGATCAACCAACAGATTTCAAACTGTGCTCTGTGTGTGTGAGAGAGAGCAGCACTGGAATGAAAAGAGGCAAAGGAGATAGGAGATGAATAGGCACTCATGCCCTTCTCTAAAGGCAAAACATAACAAAAGATAATTTATTACAAAAACAACAGCTTCATCAAATGTAATACCCTTAAATCTATGAATAAATTCAAGTGTTGTCATATTTTTGTTGACATACATGTAAATGCTTCATTATTTTTACTCTGGTCATTGCTATTTGAAATTTATTGTGTTTAGTTTTCATCCAGTTGCATAAAAGATCATTTTTGTTGGCAAAAATAACACCGGGATACAATACCACTCCCAATCCCAGTGAGCTGTTCTCTTACTCATATCATGAATGTGGTCCAGCTTCTGTACTTATCCATTGTGTCCCACCCTTTATGTTGTATTCTATCAAGGCAGGTGCTGTACTTTATTTTGCAATTAACTTCAAATCCATCTTGATGACTAAAATACCTGAAATCTTTCTTCCTGCTCTGACTTTTCCAATGTCAACACAGTAGAAAAACTGGGATCAGCATTTGACCCAATTTGCAATTCCATGTAGAGCTTTTATTTTGCATATGTATGTAGCTGCCTTTTTTCTTCTTAGTAGATAGTATAACAATGTTTGATCTATTCCATATCTACTATGTACTTTTCTATAGGGTTGCACATTTCCTTGTGTTTCCTTTTAGGCGTCTTAGCCACAATATGACTAATGGGCTGATTGTTTGGTTGTTTCCTCCCATCAGCCTCATTCTTTTGGCTACTGCTACAGTAATAGTGTGGCTGCCTATTTAGAACCAACAGAAAAACAAGGACATCATGCTGATGATGGTCATCATGACGTCCTTGTTCCATGTCTTACCTTTTTTCACTTAGTCACTTTATTTCACTTTGTAAATAAATCGTCTATTTTTGCATCCTAAAGAACCGCTATAGTTTTTGTCAGTGTGTGGGCTATTTTCTGATTGCATTGGAGTATTATGATATTATGATATTATTATTAGATTGTACCATTTGCAGAGGTTGTTGCAGATTATGAATTCAAAACACAGTGAATTTTTGAATCAGATTAAAATGCATTGAAAGACACATTTATATTGTCATAAAGGCTACACTTAGCAAACCTAATGAATAAATGATTCCATATTTTCAAAGTCCCTGCAGAGTAAATACTGTTCAATGTTCAATAGTTTACTTTAGGATTGCCCTGTTTAAATATTGGGCATTTGGCTCAGCGCAGCATCAATGCCCTGTGTGTCTCAGAGGACACTGCTGCTGTTGAAGATGTCACGTAGGGTGTGAATACATAATAACACTGATGACAGCATCTTATGAAAACATTGCTTTCTTCTCCCAGTGTAAACACAACTTCAGCATGGGGAGTCCAGGCTGTGACCAGGTGGGGAGCACCACACACTCGCCTCTCTATATCAGCCACCCACACACTGACACCAAGAAGGCCTGGCAGGATGAGATAGAGGACATCAAACCGCCCCGTAGTTTGCTGGGGCTTCCTGAGCTCAGCTGGCCGGGGGTCTACCTGCCCTGCTGCGACAGACTAGTTAGTGAGGACAACCCATGGCTCCTGAGGGCGGCAGAGGCAGCTACAACCCCTACTCTGTCCCCCTCCAAGCTGGTAGAGCAGAGCCCCGCTGTGCATAGCCAGAGCCATGGCCCCCCCTCGGAGCTGGAAGGTCAACTGGAGGAGCGCTGTCTGGAGCAAGTCCAGAGTATGGTGGTGGGAGAGGTGCTGAAGGACATAGATACAGCCTGCAAGCTGCTCAACATTACACCAGGTAGGCCAGCTAAATGTCACTGAGCATTTTTTGTGTAAAACGTCAACTGTAGCCTATGCAACTGGTTAATATCATATTCTGTACGACCACATTCACTCAAAGAACGAGCATTTGAAATAACATGAAACTGTTGGCAGAAGTTGTAGCCTAATAGAAACCCAAATAAACCTTCAAAGGCCATCACCTGTTAGTTTGCTTCCACATCAACATCTATGCTGATGCAAGTGATGCAGTGTCTTGGCCTTGTCCGCCTTGTGTAAACTTTGTGTGTTGACAGAGCATCATTTGTTATTTGAGTAGCAACATCACAATAGCTTAATTCCATTACATACTTATTTGAGTGTTGATGCTGTTTTATTTTATTTTGTATTTAACCTTTATTTAACCAGGAAGTCCCATTGAGATCAACAAAATCTTGTTTACAAGAGACCTGGCCAAGGTAGCAATACAGCAAATACAACGTAAAATACAACAGCATACAAGGACAACAATTCAATGTACTTGGACACATCATCAGTGATGTAACCTGGAGTCATTGGAGTGTTTCAGGTGTTTTGGGTCTTTCAACATCAGCCGGGTTGATCAAGTCCTGACTTGTGTCCGAGTAGCACATGTCCACGGATTGCTCCTCTTGATCCACAGCCATCTAGAGGCTCTCTCTGCTGCCTCTATGGTGGTTCTTCCTTTTACATGCACCTGTGATGCCCAGCAGACTGTAGGCTAATTACTCAATTATTGGGAGATTCAGTTGTAGGTTTAATTTTAGTGTTTTGATTACAAATGTTCAGTTTTATTCACTTTGCCGTCATTTAAACATTCTGTGGTTGTACTATTTGTCACATCCATTTCAAATAGTTTCTTTTTCTGTTGTACCATCTTTTTTTGACTACAGTAGCTATACTGTACTAAAATATTTTCAACAATTTTCAAAACACTGTGTAATGGAACTGCACCATAAACATGACAGCAGACAAACAAAACATGACTACTTATCAATCAATGTAAAGTAACAGCTTCATTAAAATCAATTTAGTCATTATTTGTATAAGTATGGTTGTTGACAAATATTTTCTAGCATGTTTTATTGACAAAACTAACCCTGCTACACATAGAGAGTGAAAAGTTCAAAACTGAATCGGTGGTGAGCTGTGTACAGGGAAGAGGCCTCTGAACCTGTTCTTCTCTCTTTAGACCCCGTGGACTGGAACTGTGTGCATGTTCAGAAGTGGATGCTGTGGACCGAGCACCTCTACAGGCTACCACAAGTCTGCAAGATGTTTCAGGAGCTGACAGGGAAGGATCTGTGCTCCATGACAGAAGAGGACTTTAGACAACGCTCATTACAGTGTGGAGACATTCTGTACGCTCATCTTGACATCTGGAAATCAGGTAGCAAGGCTGCTGAAAGTCAGAATGGCTGCTTTAGTATTGTAATTATGTCATAAATCCAGTACAAAACTTCTGTGTTATGAACTTCTGCTTGAGCGTTTTGTTTAAATACATATTTTTAGCTCTGCTTTTCTGTCTGTTTTGCCTTTAGCTGCAGGCATGAAGGAACGTTGCCTGCTAGGAGATGGCAAATCTGGTGAGTTCTGGCTCAAGGGTAGATGTGTATGCTCTGAGTATACTGCACTAGTTTATTGATGAAGTTAAGTGAAGAAACACAATGATTAAACAACTTTAATATCTGATTTGGTCTCTGGATTCACTCCTTTCCTACCAGATGTCGATGAACCGTGGTCAGATGTGGTCTCCAGCTACCCGAGCCAGCCCATCCACCTGTGGCAGTTTCTCAGAGAGCTGCTCCTCAAACCTCACAACTACAGCCGCTGCATCCGCTGGCTCAACAAGGAGAAAGGTGAGGTAATGGAGAGTTAGGGTACAATGAGAAAACTACACGCCAGAGGTTGGATGATGAGTGTTTTACACCTCTGTTTTAATCACCTCGGTGAATTCAGTATCACTCTGGTTAAAGCGTGTTAGTATTCTTATCAAGTGGGGACCCAGTAGAAAATGCTCCACCAACTATTTTGGCTTAGTTTTAGAAGCAATGTTTACACCGTATTGTGTATTAAACCAGAACGCTTTAAAAAATACCTTTCAGAATTTCAACGCCAGTTTTGTTCATTCTATCCACAGGAATATTCAAAATAGAAGACTCTGCTCACGTGGCCAGGTTATGGGGTATCAGGAAGAACCGCCCGGCTATGAACTATGATAAACTGAGTCGCTCTATACGCCAGTACTACAAGAAGGGCATCATTCGTAAGCCTGACGTTTCACGCAGACTGGTCTACCAGTTTGTCAACCCTGTATGACAGAGTGGATCAGCCAATCAGAAGAGGGTGAGAGATTAAAGGCCAAAGATATGCTGGACATAAAAGCAACATGAACTCTGAAGCTCTCCATTCGTTTTATTTGATTATTTTATTTCAGTTTAATTGTAAAGCCTGCCTACTAAAATATGCACTCCTGCCTATCATAGCATGAAAAGTACTCTGATTACTGGAAAAGGGTTTTGTTTTTTTGTCTTTAGAACTTATCATGTCTTACATTTCAGAATGGTCTAATGTTTATTTTTTTAAAGGTCAAGACAAATACTGTAACTTCTTCTTTTTTAATCTTTCTAAGGGGGAAAACTATCAATCTTCTCAGGCACTTTCTATGTTCCTATCATTCCTATTCGGGTGTCAAGACAGTTTAGATGTTGCAGAGCAATGCCATGACATTTTATTACCTTGTCTTATTCTTTCTCTGGGTTTACGTTCTGCATGTGTCTAAAATAAACAATAAATTATCAAGTGTTGCCTTTTTAAAAGCAATCAAGCAAGCAGAAACGAGCACACGTCACCAGTATCACACCTGCTATATATAGTATATACCTAAATGTACAGTCCATAATAAACACACAGACACTAGCTGGGTTTTTTCAACAAACTTTTTCCCCTTTCGAAACCAATATTGCAATATTGACACCATCACAACAAATTTGATTCAGGTTTTTCACCACTATCATCATTATTATCGGTGATCATAATCATCTTTATGCATATTTAAATGAAGTTTTTGTTACATTAAGATGAACAGGCACTACACCAGTTAGGAGATAAAGGTACATCACTAACTATGAACATACATCTTCTAGACGCTAATATAGGGTTTTCACAACATGAACTGTTGCCCCCTGTGTGCATAAGGAAGAGATAATCAACATAAAAAAAGCATTTACATATACACCTTTTTACTGCCTCAACATAGTTAGGTTTCATTTCCAACTCAACACAGTTGTACAGTTACAATAGAATATAATCTTTAAATTACATCATCATATACAAATCTGACAGCGTGGGATAATGTCACGCTTTTATATGGTACGACAATCGACAATTCCATTGCAATGAAATTCATACGACATGGTACCTATTACGTAATATGTTTTCCCATTGCTGTTATTTTAATGAAACACATTTACATGTATAACACTACATTTTGTCTTAATATTCGATCACTTGCATTTTTTTCATTTTTTTTCATTTACATTTACACAACTCATACACACTGGATGAAGAAATGTTTTCCCCCAAAATATCAACCTGGTAACGCTGATGTGTACTTGTACTTGCATGTTTTCATGTATATTGTGCATGTTGTGTACTTATTCAGTATCGTGTGTGTGTGTGTTTGTGTGTGTGTGTATGTGTGTGCATGTGTGTGTGCGTGTGTGCGTGTGTGTGTGCACGCCTGTAGAGGATATAGAATAGCTTAATGACAAGGGTCCTTTTTGCTAGGCTGGACAGCTTACTCTAAGACACAACTTGTGAGCTGGTGATGTGTTTCTCCTACCGTGTGAGACCCAAACTGGTTGAATTCTCTTCTAAACACATAAACACATCTTACCACTGTTGGGTCCAGTGAAATATAACAACGTCAGGACAACTTATAACTAGTATATAGAGCATCTCTCACATCTAATCACATGAGAAGAGATTCCGGTGCCACTGGTAGCAATGTATTCACTGATCAACATCTGATGAACGCACTTCCCCCTTTGAATGTCATGCCTATGGAGCACGTTAAGGGTTTAAATATAACCATGTAATGTATTTCCTGTGCAGTGTCTTGTGGACAGATTAAGTTTGGGCGGACTGGCAGGCAGTTACAAGTTGATCTTCACTGGAGCTCTTGCACAATGTGATGTGATTTGTGACGTTATTGCATGGAGAGAAAAAGAAGGAGTTGATGGTATTGGGTCATTCTTTGGCTCAGCAGGGAAATGGGCCACCTAACTAGTGCTTTTCGCTAGGTAGGACTTTAAATGACAGTAGAGGACAATATTTAGACAACATGCCCTCATTCAAGCCCACACACTAGTACATTCATGTCCTGTTGGAGAGGCTCCAATCTTCAGACAAGGGTCTGTAGCACAGTAACATATCAACATGGCTCCATTGGCCCTTCTCTCTGGAAGAAAAGTGCCTGGCATAGGCATTGTTCAAAACCCTTCTCCTGTACTGTTGTGATTACCTAAAGAAAATGACTTGATCCAACGGAATTGAGCGAATGCATCACTTGAACAATGAAGTATTTCTGGCTAGCAAGACCTAAAGTACTGAACCTAGAATGAAATCTTCCGGTCAAGATGTTACAGATATATCCTTTCCATGGATAGCATGAAGATGGTATTGTCATAGGGTTGTGATGGTAAGACAAAAAAAATCTCAATGGTAAGAACAAAAATCTCAGTTCACCAACTAGCTTCCTGTTACGAAAACAGAAGCATGTGCATGTCCAGAAGCATGTGATGCTAAAAGTGAACTATGCTCCTCATTTGCAGTTGAAGTGTTGCATCAAGTTGAAGCCGAAATGGCCATACGATTCAGGGAACGCAAGTTGCATAGCACATGCTGCTATGCAAGCTAGCTCAGTAACAATTAAAACACATAGCACTGCACACACTGGGATTGGACCAAATCACCAAAAAAGTAAAATAACAAAAAATAGAGGATACAGTTTGTGGTACTTTTAACACTAAATAGCATTCCCAATGTAAGAATGACGACTGAACACACACAGCATTGAAAATGCTACACAAAAATGGCATCATACTGTATATACATAATGCAGGTTGAGAAGCGTGTCTTTGTAGAACGGGTATAATCGGTTATATTATTTTCCCGCGTTTACGAGAGAACACTGCAGTGTACTGCAAGTTAAGATAAGCTGCATTATATATTAAACGCAGCTACACAGATAAGCAAAATGTGTCCCTGCTTTGTCTTGATGTAATGCTTGAGTGTGTATATACTGGAATAACTGCTGCTCCTGTTTTTAAATGTGTACGTCCACCCTCCCCGAATGCTGGATAAAATATATTATAGTGATATATCGTCTTTTATGTTACTAAGTTTTTATTTAGGCAAGACTGCTCGGCGCATCAGTTGGGCAAGGGATGTGTTGCTCTTAAGTCTCTGGCTATGTGCGGTGCAATTGGATGGGACAGTTCAAGCTGCCTCCAATAGCGTGTCCTTGTCCAGTAATGTGACTAGATAGGCTCGACATAATTGGCCGGGTACAGTCCCTCTCGGCCGTTGTCCATACGACCTCTACACCAGCCTTGGTCATCTTCATCCTCAGTCTTGGTCAGCTCATCACCTGTGAAGAAGACACCTCTCCTTAGTCAACCTGCAGTCTCGCCTCTTCTTGAAGAGTGAGAAAAGATATGGAGATGAATCTGATATGAATTCAAATCTAGATTCAACATAGTCGTCTCCAGATGCCCCTGAGCTTATTTAAACACCCTATATCTCAAAATAAATGTAGTTATTTCCACTGGTTACAATCCAAGTAAAAATAGCATTCGGATGTAAAATGTGGGAATCAGGATGAAGATGCACAGCTGTGTCTGCTTCAATAGTTATTTAGCCCCGAAAAGCATGTCTTTAATGTGTTAATGACGTCACTGTAGGGGGTCTTAAGCACTCTTTCTGAATAATTGCCAAAGAGCTCGTGTTAATTGGTGGTAAATGCCTGTAATTTGTTTTCCACGTGGCTATCATTGACTAATCGCTGCTATCTCCTATGGGAAATTAAGGGGCTTAAGAAAAGAACACATGTAAGAGTTGGTGATCTCTGACCCCCTGTGGCATGATGACCAATTACAATATGTTTGTCATCCCAGTTATCCTCAAGCATCAAGAGTACATAGAAGCTTGATACCACTTGATAACCCCGATGACATGCCACATATGCAGTTGGCTAGGGTAGGTAACGAATGGTGAATGGTGCCATCTGACGAATGACTCCGTAGATTTACGAGTGTGGCCTGATGTTTGCTGTGGTGTTCATTTGGTGATGGTTGTATCATTCGTATTATATCTGAATCAGGCTTCTACGAGTGTTTGCCCTGGATTATGGCACAAGGGACAGTAACATCTTGTCCTGTGTATTAATGAAAGCTGCAAAAATGGAAGACAAAATCACACATACTGGATCATCTTGCTCAACAGCTGGCGAAGCACTGATGATTACCTGCTTTAAAGGAGAGCTCGTCTTGTTCCTGGCCGTCATAGTCATAGAGAGCACGTACGCGGACCCCTTTCCCAGGGCTGGAATCATCTTCAAATGAGTTTCCATTCCCACCGTTTTCATTGCCAGAGTTGGCAGCAGGCTGCTCATCATCGGACCACTCAGTGGAGTAAGCTTGATTCTTATCATAGCTGCTCACACTAGAGGTCACAGAAGATGCAGGGAGATGTTGTGTTCAATGAAGTTAAATCAATAAATGAATTAATAATATATGAATCAATAAATCATTAAATTAAAAGTAACCCCAAAACAAAATACTACTTTCTTTAACTAACCTGCTACGGTCACCAGGTGGAGCCACATGGTCAGTGCTAGGAGTGGGTGGGGCTCCATCTGGCTTCTTCTTCTTCGGGGGAGCACTGGCCTGGTCTGGGTTGTACTCCTGGAGAGGAGAGAGAACAAACAGAAAACAGAATAAAGAACAGGAATGACGGACAATGGCCCCTTAGATTCTTGCCGTGAACGTTTCTTTGCTGTTGTACCTCAAACACAGGCCAGTTCATATGCATTCCAGGGCCATGGTTGTTGCTGAACCACTTCAAGTCCTCTTGTGTGTTTGCACCCAGGACAGTGCGCTCCAGTTCTCTGTATACTGTAGCATAGCTGAGGAGAGGAAAGTGGAACAGTCAAAGGGACTCAGAGATGCTGCCATTTTCCTATTTGGCCTACAGTGTTGTGTTTCAAATTCTGGGTTGGGATCCAACGTTTTTGAAGGTTTTTGAATAATTTGTGTTTTGTATGAGGCTACTGTATTTCTTATGCTGCCATATCCTCTAATCAATCAAATGTAACATAGATTAATTAGAACACATTCAGCTTGTAGTTCCATTTCCCTTTTCCAGAGCCCCTGGCATAGACTTTGGAACAATCTACCAGAGGAGATCAGGCTTGCAGAGTCAGTTCCCTGTTTTATCTCACTTCTTAAGACACATTTTTATTAGAAAGCTTTTATTGAGCGATGTTTTTAGTTTTACTTTTTATTTTATTGTTATTTTTTCTGTTTCTGTTCTGTTCTGTTATTTTATTGACTGCTGTGAAGCATCTTGTTACTTTGTATTGAAAGGCACTATATAAATAAAGTTATTATTATTATTTCCTAAAATATAGGGAATTAAGCAATCTAATTTCCATAGATAGATTACGGGCAGACACGGGACTCGTTTCTCCAGAAGGTGGTGACAAATTAGATGCAGATGATAACATTTCAGTGATCCTCCAAAAGACGGAGGAATTATTTGGCATGGGCAACATAAATGCTCCAAGCACATTCACGTTCGATATTGAAAGCTATTTGACACCGCTGCATCTTGAATTGAGGAAGAGGGAGATGAGGTTGAATTACCAACAATGGTTGCTACAGTAGCATTGTGGTCAGCAAGTGCAATCCTCTAAATAATAAAGAGCCTGAATAAAAGATGGGATGTTCGGTTAAACAGCTTAAAATTCACACATTACAAACAGTTTATAAACAGCCAGGAATATGACAAGCATTCACGCTGAAAAACATTCCATTTGGCAGAAATGTCATTGGCTGTATTATCAATTAGTGTTGTGAGTGTGAAAGTTAATGACAAATACATCCCTGGTTGAGAATTGTGTTGAAATAAATAAATTTGGAACGAATTGTAATGAATTGTGACAGAATGTATCAAACTCATTTAATACAAATTTGGTCAGAATATTATTATTTCACGTTAAAAGTAAAGGTAAGCAAATAAAAATCATTCTTTAGCCATGCTGCATGTACCCACAGTGCACAATGACCTGTATGAAACATTTCATTTAGCTATGTACTGAATTTACATATGAGCACAGTTTAGACAGCTACCAAACCCCAATGACTGACTGGCCAAGAGGGTATGAATGAGGGGCAACAGCAGATGCTGTGAGGTTAAGGAGAGTATAGCATACAATATCATGTTGCAGAAGTAAGAGTGGATTGTAGGGAACATATGGGGAGATGGGGGTGTAAGAGAACAATGGTTAGAAGGACATGGAGTGAAATGGGGTAAATGAATGAACAAAATCACACGAGGGCCTAAATCCCTCTGAGATCTTAAATGGTACTCTACATATTGCACCTCTCAGATCATGTCAATTGCTCTAAGGTCAGTTGTACCTTTCAGATTATACTGAATATGATGACAGAGGGGATCAAGTCAGTGATCGTAAATGAACAACTCTGAGAGGCTTGATGAAATGGGTCCTACTGTCTGACTAACCTTTGGTTCTCGGTGAGGTTGAGATGGCGTTTGATGTCCAGCAAGGCCTCCTTGAGGAAGGTCAGCCTCTTGACCTCATGTTGCTGGCACTGGTCAAACACCTGCTCCATGCTCTCCATGTACTGGGGGGTACACTTGCTCAGCTCATCCAGAGACTTCTCATACTTTTCTTTAGCCTGTGACAGAGAATAAACTGACAGCTAAAGGCCCTGTGGTAGACAAGGGGCCCAACCAACAAACTTACACACACCAGTTTGGAGAATATTTTCATTCTCAAATTGATTGGAGAGCTTGTTATTAGTGGCTCAGTCCGTAGGACTTGGGTTGGGAACCGGAGGATTGGCGGTTCAAGTTCAGCACGGACCAGTCAGGGGGGTGGACTGGTAGCTGGAGAGGTGCCAGTTCATCCCCTGACCACTGTCCAGCTGCCCTTGAACAAGGCATCGAACCCCCCAACTGCTCGGGACACCGTTAAGCGGCAGACCCAACGCTGACATCTCTCTGTTAAATGCATGTATATAGGTCCTGTGTTTGCATGTGCATGTGTACTTTGGGGCCTGTGTGTGTGAAAAAAAACAAAAAATAAACTCAATAAAAACAAAATCGAATTTCCCCACGGGGATTAATAAAAGTAATCTTCTTCTTCATCACCTGCATACAGCAGCTGTGAGAAGGAGCGCATACAAACAACTTGTGATTCAAAGCAACATAAAAGGTAGAAATTGACTGGAATGTGTGGATACGTGTAAGTATACACATGCATGTTTGATGTGTGTGTGTGTGTGTGTGTGTGTGTGTGTGTGTGTGTGTGTGCATGCACATGTGTAAGCATCTTACACTCTTTGGCTCAGTATAATCTGCTCTTCTCATTATCAGACCTCCATGAATAGAGGAGACGATAATCTGCTGTGCACCAAGGTAACCTGCTGCCATAGGTACTCTTGAATAGTCAATATCAATATCAATGCAGAGCTTCTGCATACTTAGAAATTATATATGGGACTGACACCTCTCTGGTTATAGTAATGTTCCCCCTCTGAATTATGGTAAATGGTAAATGGACAGTACTTATATAGCGCTTTTCTAGTCTAGAGACCACTCAAAGCACTGTACAATTTACACTTCACATGCACCTTCACATTCATACACCGGAGAAGTCATATTTTTTCTCACCTTCATTGCATCATGTTTACACTTATCCACTTTCTCGTGGAGTTTCTTCTGCTGGTCTGGCGTGACAGAAGCCTCAGTTTTGCCATTGGCCTCTCGAGTGACAGCCAGCTTCTCCTCCTTACAGGCCATGTGGTATGTCTTCTTTGCTGCCTCCATCTGGAAGGCCAAACATTCTCAATATATCAGACAAACAATCTGATTGGATCACCGATAGGATTCACATTCAATATGCAGGAAGACCATTATAATATGATAAATATATATATATATATATATATGATATAGGCCAACAGTTACTCCAGCCAAAAACAATTTATCTGACTATGTGCTATTCATGGTAAAATACTTAAGGATAAACATACAATACTGTTACTACTAATGGAGTACCTTGCTACATGGTGTAAGTTATACATATTCATATATGCTTTTCAATATGAATGCAGATGAAGTCTTCCCATGTACAGTGCCAGCCCTGTTGCAGCCCTATTCTGATGATCAAATGATGGTGATTGTTTTAAAAGTCAGTAAGAAAACCCGGCCTGCCTTCATGCTTCATGCTTTACTCTATATTTATTTTTCCTTCAAAAATTGGCTGGACAGCGACAGCGGCAGCCCGTCAGACACGAATGTCTGTTACCGCTGATGAAGCTACTTCTGACTTCTACTTCTGACTGTTGATTTTCGCACACGTGATGAAATGGATTCAAGTGCGCCTAGTAAATTTGGGCGTTTGGCGATGTCATGGTGTGTTGAATGTATCATTCAGGCTAGGAAATTCCAGTGTTTGGCGGAGGGTTACACCACTGGTCGACTTTTACATTGAAGTGCGCCTAGGAACAGAAAACAGCTCTCCATGCTCCAAGAGGCATGAGGGAGAACACACACAGTCCAGCCACATACTAGGTTTTGTTACTAGTCATGTTTATTTAGCATTTTGTCTTTAATGGATAGTGTAGTGAAGACTATGGGGTTTATATTCAGACACAAAGCCACAACAGTGTATGGTATGAGTCCTAGTCCACTGAAGCACAAAGCAGCCCATTGTGTTTTGTTTTTCATGTTGTGCAAATACATTTCATTCTTTTGCACCAAGAATAAGGATGAGGACTCAAATATACAAAGTTGCTGCATCCAACTCACCTCCTTGAGCTTTTTGGCCCACGGTTTCTGAGCCTTCTTGAAACCTTCCTCTGCCTCTTTGGCCTCCTTGAAGCCACCAATCATTTGCTTGTGATAAGCTTCCTTCTGCCAGTTCTTCACTTTCTCCACATCCTCATTCAGCAGGCCGTTCTTCACCTCCTGGTGCAACTCACTCACCTTTTCGGCCTCAGTCATCACAGCCAGCCAGGCTCTCTCCACGGAGCCGTACTGTGGGCCTGGGAGTGGGACAAAAGAACAAGGATTCATTCAAAATAAGAAAATGGCTGAGTAAAATTACACTTGACCAGCTATTCCCAGGCACTCAACATCTAACCTGTATGATTGAGGCATGTTATGAGCTTAAGCAAATTGAATGAAAACCTTAAGTAATCAACTTCCTCCATGAGTACATTTATTTCTTGAAAAATGTACTTTATTGACCCCATCCAAAAGCTGACCTTTCTCAATGAGCTGTCGCCATCTCTTGGACCAAGCAGTTAGCTGGTCTCCATAGGCCTTCTCTATCTTGGCACGTTCCTGCAGGCAGCCCATAAGGTCATTGCAGAGCCGATGGCCATCATCAAATCTCTTGACAGCACGCTTATAGTTCCCTACCTGAGAGCAGATAGAGGAAAATAGATGGGAGAGACGGGCTCACAACACAATAGTCTATAATGACCCATAAGCACAAAATGTAGATATGGCTAAAATGATAAAGGATAAGATATTCTATATATTCTTTAAGTATATATGAAACTATTTTTTCAGTATCGGTGTAAATATGGTCATTTTACAAATCCAAGCCAGTGTTAACTTCAGCAAGATTAATGACTAAAACAAGAGTATACCTGCTATAGCGATAGTTATTCTCTGTCCAAAATTATTTTATTGTCTCTTCTTTTAGTTCTTGTCACCTTAAGTGGGCCTTAAAAAGTAGTTCAGTGGCTCCGCCTCCCAGTGCCTACAGGGGGCGTGAGCTCATGGTGCATGATGAAGATAGGATGGTGGGAGGAGGGAATGCTCATGCCTGTGCATGTGTAGTTATGCAATGACAGAGGCTTGTGTGTGTGTGTGTGTGTATGTGTGTTATGTGTGTGTGTGTGTGTGTGTGTGTGTGTGTGTGTGTGTATGAGAGAAAGAAGGTACATATGCTGTGTGTGTGTGTGTGTGTGTGTGTGCTTGTGTATGAGAGAGAGC
>CABFOS010005994.1:1171-18749 GCA_900660315.1 Diretmoides pauciradiatus | reverse complement strand
GAAATAACTCCAGACAACGCTTCATTTCTTAGTTACTAGTTTTCTTATTTTCAGACAATTTAGTTTTTGCATAAGTTGTTACCTGCTGACTGTTTCGGCTGTCACTTCAGCCTTCTTCAGAGCTGTCATCTGACTTCCTGGTCATGACCTGATAAGTCAGATGACAGCTCTGAAGAAGGCTGAAGTGACAGCCGAAACCGTCAGCAGGTAACAACTTATGCAAAAACTAAATTGTCTGAAAATAAGAAAACTAGTAACTTTACCACGTGAGTTGTGCGGCCCAGATTAAGGGGGCGGGGCTTGTAACAAATGGCCAATCACATGCAGCTGGTATAAGATCACATTAACTTGATTAAATTGTCATTAGCAGCAAAAGTAAAACTAGTCTGCATGGACAATTAAATCGAATATAAGCACACGTAGAGAATAAAAAATACTGTATCTGATGTATAGTTAATTTTTCTACTACTGACCATACTGTCAGTAATACTTGCATGTACATTTCCCTGCACTTTCCTGCTTTAATTTGCACTTCTGGTTAGATGCTAAACTGCATTTCGTACTTGTGCAATGACAAAGTTGAAACTAAAAGCAAACTAGGCTATGAACAATTGTGGGATTATGGAAACATCCTGCTGACAACTGTAGACTGGAATAATGGGAAAGAAATGGTCTTTTCCTCAAGTACATACTATCACAATGAAGGGAAAACTTGCAGATAGTGTAAATGATAAGCAAGTAGGCTTCTGCCCTCATCACTCCGGGATCCTACATGTCAGAGCATTTGTATGCGACAGTAAATTAAGATACCTGCTGTTTTTATGACCTGTGAGTGTGGGCAAATCGCCTGGAAATGCTACAAACAAACTAATGGAAACCTGGTGTTGTTCATTGTTCAACAATTTGTTGAAATTGTCGATGTTGTACTCTAGGAACGATGACGCCAATTGTATCCGTGTTTTTTAATAGTTTTGATCTGTGTATGTTGCATGTGTATGTTGCGGATTAGTGTATGTTGGTATGATATGTATGATGGATGGCATGTATGATGTATGTTGGTTTATATGTATGTATCATGTAAGTTGGTATGTTTTTCGGTTTTGCCTAATGTACTGTGTTTTGTTTTGGCTCCCTCTATAAGCTTTTAATAGCTTCCTTGGGACACCTGATTCACACACCATTGCAAATTTCCTCTGTATGAAGACATGTACAGTATGCTGTATGTGAATGTGTGTGTGTGTGTGTGTGTGTGTGTGTGTGTGTGAATAAAGCCAAATCAATCAATCAATCTGATATCCTGAGTTCAACGTTCAGCATGAGTTGCTATGGCGACGTACTCCGGTAAAAGAAAAACCACCTTCGCGTGATACTGAAACTACCTGGCTAACCCCATAACCCAGTCTCGAAGTACAGGAAATGTTTGAAGAAAGAAGCACCAGTGACATTGATTTTGTAAGCCTGTCACCACAACATCAACAGTACATTTCATTTCAGCGCGAGACACCCAACTCCCGCTCCTACGTCATCATCCGGCGACAGCAACAGAACATAATCGTAGTTCGCGCCAACGATTCGCTGGATGTGATTACTGCCCTGACAACTAATCTGCCACCTACCAGCGAGAAAACCTGTATTGATCATGGTACGTCTCAGACTCCAAACAGTGAAGTATCAAAGTAAACTCATTCCACTGCATGGAGAATATCTGTGTTGTTGTCTTGTCAAACCCGTGTGCATGTTTTTTTTTGAACGTGCACACTAGCCACCTCGCTAATGTTAGCAGGCGTTGCAAAACATAGCCAGCAAGTTAGCGAGGTGGCTAATCTACTTTCCTATTAGTTTAGTTACAAAACTCAACTTTCATGCATATTTTCGCTGTTTTGTGCAAGTCAAAAGTGAAAGTCACAGATGGCGGCTTACAAAACTACAAAAAAAATCGATTTCCATGAAGTTAACATTATTCTCCTCCCCGGGAACACAGGACATAAGGCGGTTCTTTGCACCAACTTCGACCAAAGCTGCAGTGCAGAAACCAGCCTCAAATGGATGCATCAACACAGAGGAAGAGAAGAAGAAAAATAAATCTGTTTCCTCAGATGTGGACGTGAAGAAGAAAAAGAAAGTGTCTCCCAAGGCAAGGAAATCATGTGGTGCTCTATCCCATGGGTCGTAGAGCCTGATTCATGTTGTCTGGTTCTTTATGATCACCATGGCTTGTGTGATCATTGTGGTTCATGTGCTTCAGGTGACAAGCCCCAAAGCAGAGGAGAAAAAGAAGGACAGGGAGAAGAAACGTAAGAAGCGTGGAGTCATAGAATCAGGTAATGACTTCTCCATTATCGGTACATTATCAAACTATTAGCTTTTTCTCTTATCGACCACTTGCCAAGTTCTTTACATACTCTGTGTCTCTACCTCATCGTACATTTCTGTCCTGTCTGTCACAGACTCAGAGGAGGAGGAGCCAGAGAGAAAGCCAAAGAAATCCTCCAAAGAGAGCCAGAAGACCAGCAAGGCCACCAAGCCAGACCCGCTTCGCAAAAAGGATCCTGTGCAGTATGTCTCTGAAACAGGTGACATGGACTGAGGTTATCATTGCAGTGCAACACACACACATAGATGCAAGTACAGTAGTTAGTCGTGCTCCAATAATGGAGTTGGATATTTCAATTTTTGTTTCACTTTTGTCAAGTGCCCAAAAGACGATCTCATTCTATTCTTACCAAGAGGGACTTATTCCTGGTTGTTCTCTGTAGCCTGCGATAAGTCAAGGAAAGATGTTTGGGTAATTGGGGAATGGCAGATTTTGATTGGTTATTTCTCCTTTTTTGGTTGTAGACTCAGACAGTGACAACCTTTTGTCCTTGAAGAAGACTTCCAAGCCCAAGGAGAATGGCATTTCCAAACCAACAAAGACGGATGCAGAGAAGACTCGTACAGGGTCCAGGGAGGGGGTGAAGCCTCCCATTAAGATCTCCCCCACTCAGGGGAAAAAGGGGGTGAAATCCTCTCCTGTCACCTCTAAGTCAGCCCTGCCGCCTCAGCCCAAACATACTCCCACCTCAGTGCTGGACTACTTTGGCAGTGGGAGTGTGAACCGTTCAGATAAGAAGCTGGTAGCCAGCACCAAAAGGAAGGCTGTGAGTGAAGCTTTCTTTTTATTCATCTCTTCTTCTCACTTGTCTCTCCTTTACTTATTCATCCAAAACAACCGTGGCTTTCTTTGAGTATTATACATTGAACCTTTTACTGAGGCCAGCTCTCCTTTTGCTGGCCTGTCAAATAATGATCCTCTATAAATGATTTGCTGCTCACACACTGTATACAAACAAATCAGATGGTGTGTAATAAAATCCACCTCTCCTCAGCCAACTCAGGACTCAGATGATGGGATGAGTGATGAGCTCATCGCTAGACAGCTGCAGATGGATGATGACATGGAGGTAGGCGGGACTGCATTAAAGCTACTTGTTTGCTATATTACTAATGTGTTTATAAAAGCAGCTATGTATGTAAGCATGAAACTGTGATCCATATTTTGGTGTTGGCACCTCTCTAACGCCATCTTCTTCCTCTCTCACTCAGCTGGAGAAGCAGGTCCATGAGGATGAGACGTTTGCCAGGACGCTGGCCATGCTGGACGAGGAGCCACGTACCAAGAAGGTGACAAACACAACCATACAAACATACATGCACTTCATATATAGACCATTGGTTGTTATATATAATGTTGTGCGTCCTCATCCAGGCTCGTAAGGAATCTGGTGAGAAACAAGGGCTAATCACGTCACCCAAAAAGAGCACTACAGACAGCAGAACAAGCAGCCCATCAAAGTCCAACCTGATGGGCAATATAACAGAGGATGTCATCAGTCCATCTCCTATAAAGAACCCCGTCCCTGTCAAAGCCAGCTCCAAGCTGGCTATGATGAAGCGAAAGGATGATGAGGAGAAAAGCAAAACTCCCATTTCACCCATGAAAAGAAAAATCTCTCCCAAAAAGGAACCCCTTACTTCGACAAGCACAGACAGGAAGTTCACACCCAAAACAGGAAGTCTGGTAGCAACACCCACCGCACTCAAGACATCACCCAAGAAACCTGAGGTGAGGAGGCTGAGTTACCGTACCTTGAAAAAATTAAACTGTCACTTGAAATGATTACTGAAAAGCTGTGGTTCTTGTCCTCGTCTGTTAATCTGACCAGAGCACCAGTACTAGTCCTGATCTCATGGAGAAGAAGAAAGCCAATTCTTCCGCCTACAGGAGCTACCTCAATAGAGACGGACCACGAGCACTTGGCTCCAAGGACATGCCCACGGTAAATACATATAACCGGGTCTACAGCTGGTCCTGACCTCCAACACATGTCATTTGCACTGGATTTGTCTTGCTTAACATGCTTAATCACATCTGGTATATTCTGGTGTGTTTGTGTTTCCCAGGGAGCAGACAACTGTTTGGAGGGGTGTGTGTTTGTACTGACGGGTGTCCTGGAGTCCATGGAGAGGGAGGATGCCAAGAGTCTGATTGAGCGCTACGGAGGCAAGGTGACGGCCAGCGTCAGCAAGAAGACCACCTACCTGGTGCTGGGCAGAGACAGTGGAGAGTCCAAGACCCAGAAGGTGACGAACCCTGATGATACTTACCAGCCAGCCAGATTCTTTTCACCTCTTTCATTTTACACCAAGTCGCTCACGCCTGGGCCTCTTCTCTCTCTTTACCATCTCGAATTTCACTGCATCTGTCCTCTTATTCAGTCTCTGTGTGTTTTGACTTTTAATTTTATACTCATCTACTCGCCAATGTTACGCTATGCAGATCATGTTTTATTCTGTCTAGCTGTGTTTGTTTAGTTTGGTTTTATACTCTACCTTCACTGTCCAGGCGGAGAGTTTTGGTACCAAGATCTTGGATGAGGATGGTCTGCTGGAGCTGATCAGAACCAAACCAGGGAAGAAGTCCAAGTATGAGATTGCTGCTGAGGCTGAGGTCAGCACACACACATCTACCTTGCTCAGGATATCATGCTCTGGGTATTACTAATTGGTTTCATACAGTAGGTAGCAGTGTCATTTGTACCTAAAAGGTGCCACTTCTCTCTGACAATGTTTGTGTGTGTGTAAATGGGGTCATGCATGTCAAGGTTAACATGGTTTTGACATTTTTCTTCTGTTTGTTTTGGGGGGGTTTCATGTCACACAGAGCAAGGCCTCTAAGAGCAGGACTCTTACCAGCCAACCCTCAAAGAGCACCCCTCGTTCCCAGAAAATCTCCCCCTCCAAAGGCAACTCCAGGTCCCCTCAGACCCCCAGTCCATCCAAGACCGGGGCCAGGGCCCAGGGCCAAGGTGGCAGGGCCGGAGACAGCGCCACCCCTCCTGGGAGAGGCTCGGCTTCCGAGGTACGAAGGGGGCTCAGCCTTTCCTCCTCCCCAACCACATCCTCCCCATCATTGACCGGAGAGGTTGCTAGTCTCCTGTGGGTGGACAAGTACCGGCCCCTCTCTCTGAAGGCTGTGATTGGCCAGCAGGGGGACCAGAGCTGTGCCAATAAGCTTCTACGCTGGCTGCAAAACTGGCACAAGCATCACAGTGGTGGAGCTGCCAAACCAGCAGGTAGGAGAGTGTGTTTGTGTCTGTACGTTTCTCTACTTTTTCCACAAATCAGTTTTTCCCTCCACCGTTGAAACGAGCAACCAAAGCTTATTTAGTTTCAGTGAATTTCAGCTGATAAAATACTGTAATTTGTGTTTTGTGCTGTTTCTTCCTCAACAGTGGCAAAGTTTGGCAAGTTTGGAGGAGGGAAAGATGATGGATCATCGTTCAAGGCTGCTCTGCTGTCTGGACCCCCAGGGGTGGGGAAGACGACCACAGCGGCCCTGGTCTGTGAGGTCAGTCCACACACACACACACACACACACACACACACACACACACACACACACACACACACACACACACACACACACACACACACACACACACACACACATATTTTGTCTACAATGAGAATGTTGTTTAAATGTGTGTGTGTGTGTGTGTGTAGGAGTTGGGCTACAGCTACGTGGAGATGAATGCCAGCTGTACACGTAGTAAGAACAGCCTGAAGGAGGTCATCGCCGAGTCACTCAACAACACTAGCATCAAGAACTTCTACACCGGTACAGTCTCACTCTTTCTTTCCTCTATTTCTCCGTCTCTCTTTTTCTGTCAGTCTCTCCTTTCTCATACAACCTTCGACCTACGCTTTTACATATACACGGATTTATATGTGTGCTGTGTAGGTACATCTCAGACCGTGAGCAACAAACACGTCCTGATCATGGATGAGGTGGACGGCATGGCTGGCAACGAGGACCGCGGAGGAATACAGGTACTCACAAACACCCTCCGTCCTCACGCTTAACAACGAGGTTTCTTCACAGGGTTCCCACTCGTCCTGGAAAACCTGGAAATTCAGAGACTAGATTTCCAGTCATGGAAAACTTGGAAAACTGACTAAAATGACCAAATATCCTGGAAAAAAATGTATGTTGCCCTGGAAATTTTGATTGTATCTTAGCCCCTCACTCAGAGCTTGTAAGTAAAAGACAAAACAAAAACATACCAGTGCTGGTCACAACTAACAACAAGAGGAGGCCAGATGACCTTATGACCCCCAGTTATCTGTGATGTGTGTAGCAGTCACCTGTAATGAACCTGAGACACTTCATCATGAACCTGCATCATTAAATAAGGAGCAGTAAAATTGGGGTTAAATGTGTAGATACTAGGACTACCGGTAAATGATATGACCATTTGTGAGCAAGTGCTGTCCTGGATTATCGAGAAAAACTCCTGGAAATGTCCTGGAAAATGATTTCTCAAAAAGAGTGGGAACCCTGCTTCACTTTTAACAACCAAACTAGATAAACGGGAGGTGCATATCATATTTGTCATCAAAGGGGACACCTCAAATTGCCACCAGGATATCAGTAATTGTGTGTCCTCTGCCCTGGTTCCTGATACTGACCTCTTGTAGGAGATGATTGGCCTGATCAAACAGTCCAAGATCCCCATCATCTGCATGTGCAACGATCGTAACCACCAGAAGATCAGGTCGCTGGCTAACTACTGCTTCGACCTGCGCTTCCACAGACCTCGGCTGGAGCAGATCAAGGTACACACACTGAACCACCTCTTTACACCTGCTATTATCACGCAATCCTGGCTGTTTGTTTGGAAGCACCGGTGGCAGACGGCTTGGATAGTAACTGGAAACGTGCTGGCAGTAGTGAATATAATAATGTTAATGTCGGGATACTCATGAATGGGGACCAGCGAGACCAGGTGTTTATTATTATAAAACTATCATAATTATAACAGCTGCCTACTCTTACTTTGAAAAGTAAGTAAAAGTGTATTTAATAATCCAACTTCCCGGTGCATGGTAGTCTCACCGATACCACGCTTACCAATTGTCTGGGGACTTCTAAATGCAAGTTAGTTGCTAGAATGGCGGCGAGAACGGCCGCTAACAAACCCCACCCACCAACCTACGCCCCTTACATTTCATGAAATGATGCTCTGAGATAAAGCGAATCACTTTGTAACAGGGAGAGAGCTTTTTAAAACATTGAAAATGGATGTCTCAAGCAAAGAGATTGTTTGTTTTCTTCGGTGACTGCGGCTGTTGCTGGTACGACAGTATTTAGAAGCTCACAAGACATGTCACCGCCGCAATATGAAGGGCCGCCCTAAAGACTTTTGATTGGTTCTGCAATGCAGTTTTTTTTAAACTCTTAATTGTTTCCACCCAGTTTTAGCAACGAAACCTGGGGGAATGTCCTCAAGTCTTTAGTTGAGCAAAGTGTTTAAAGACTGACTTGTGAGTCTAGGTGCATGGTATCTTTCTAAACAATGTATTTATTTGGGGACGTGTTGAGCACCACCATTAGATTTCAAGGCAGGACGTCGGAGACGCATCTTGATCCCTTAAGTAAGCAATCAGGCTAAATCGATGCCTGATGTCAATGCGACCGCTGAATCAGTTACTAATCTGTTCTAAGCTCATCTTCTATTTCTTCTCTCTACATTTCTTCTCTCTCATCTCACTCTCCCTTCCTCTGTTCCTTATCCTTCCTTTCTCTCCTTTTTTTCTACCTCTGCCTTTCTTCTTTTTCCTTCCCTTTTTCAGGGAGCCATGATGTCCATAGCCTACAAGGAGGGCCTCAAGATCCCGCCCCCAGCCCTCAACGAAGTCATCCTAGCCTCCAATCAGGATATCCGACAGGTAAAGAAACCAGAGGATGATAGAATTGAACTCTGAGAACGAGGAAACACTGTCCAGTGTCAAACGTCTCTCGAGTACGGTTAGCGCTAAACCTGCCCCCTTCCCTCCCTCTACCTTACTCCCTCCTTTCTCTGCTCTCTCACTCTTCTACGCCTCCTTCCTCTTTCCTTCTCTCCCCAGGTGCTCCACAACCTGAGCATGTGGTCGGCTAAGGACAAGGTGATGACATACGATCAGTGCAAGTCCGATGCGGCCAGCGCCCGCAAGGATTTGAAACTGGGGCCTTTCGACGTCTGCAGGAAGGTGTTCACCTCAGGGGAGGAGAGCGCCCACATGAGCCTCATAGACAAGTCGGACCTCTTCTTCCACGACTACTCGCTAGCGCCACTCTTTGTCCAAGAGAACTACCTGCACGTGCGACCGGTGGCCGCCTGGTGAGTTTTTTTTAACCAATTTTTTCAACTTTTTTTGAACACGTGTTGCTAAGAGGTTAACATGTAATTGTTTTCCTGTGCGTCTCTCTCTTTCCATCAGTGGTAATCTGAAGTCCCACCTAGTGTTGCTCAGTAAGACAGCTGACTCAATCTGTGACGGAGACCTGGTGGACAGACAGATCCGCTCTAGACAGAACTGGTCGCTGCTGCCCACCCAGGTAACACACACACACACACACACCTCAAAATTAACTGTAGCAGCTGTCATTTCTTGCCAGACAGGTTCTTAGAATTTTTGCATTTCATGTTATTTTCCAGTTTTATCCTCCTGTAACCTTTTTTTTTAAATTAATTTTTGTTGTTTCGTATCTGTGTAGGCCGTCTATGCCAGCGTGTTACCAGGGGAGCTGATGCGAGGCTACATGAACCAGTTCCCCACCTTCCCTAGCTGGCTGGGCAAGTACTCCTCCAGCAGCAAACATTCCCGCATCGTCCAGGAGCTGGCGTCACACATGAGTCTAAAGTGGGTAGCACACACACCGTTTCCATTAGGGCTGCACAATGTAGCAGTTTCTTATCATCGCCGTATACCCATCGCAAAATATTTTTAATAACTCTTCCCTCCCCTTCTCCTCCCTTCAGGACGTTGAGCAGCAGACAAGCAGTGAACCTGGACTACCTGCCTTACATGCAGATGGCGCTGCTGAGCCCTCTTCAGAGGCTGGGAGCCGAGGGCGCCGGCCAGGCCGTGCAGCTGCTGGACGACTACCAGCTCATCAAGGAGGACGTGGACAGCATCATGGAGATCAGCGTCTGGGGCGGACAGCCTGACCCCTACTCCAAACTGGACCCTAAGGTCAGCAGGGAAGAGCTGGACATGTTAACAAAGATGCTAAAATACTCTGATCATCAGCTTAGGCAGTTCATCAGCTGAGATTAAATATTAGGAAATCACTGCTACCTGCCCGACCTGCTTTGGATGATCTATCAGCATTTGCTAAATCCTCCACCTCTAACACTACAATTTGGTAGTTTTTATTTCTTCAAAACATTTCAGATGCATGTATTCAGAGATATGAAAAGTCAGCAGTATCACGGCCGTGCACAATTCTGACACCGCTGCTGTCCGTCGTCTCCTCACAGGTGAAGGCGGCTTTCACGCGGACGTACAACCGCGAGGTCCACATGATGCCCTACGCCCTGCAGACGGTCAAGAAGGGCCGCCGCGGTGGCGGAGGAGAGTCTGAGCTGACGGGAAACGAGATGGACCAAGACTCTCAGGAGCCCGAGGAAGAGGAGGAGGAAGGCCTCACTGCCGACGCCATGGTCAAAGTAAGAACAGTCAAACTCTGATTGTCACATTTACAAACGCATTTATATCATGTTCCCATTCACACACAAATTATTGTTTCGTCTCTCTCTTCCCAAAGGGCTGGTAAACTAAAAAATGTACCTGCTAAGAATAATTGTTACTGGCCAGAATCGTTAAAATACATTATTCACAGAAGTGTTACTCTGTCTGTTTACAATGCTGTTTTGTGTATAGTCAGATACTGTTAACTTAAAATGTGCTCATTCTTTTACACAATGGATCAAGTTTGTAATTCATCATGAAGTGGGGACCCTGTATGCAAAGACCAAAAGCCATCTCAAACACCGACACTTATTGATTTATCCGCCAAAAACTAATTTTACTGGCCACACACTGTAGCCAATTCAGGGTATTTATTTTTAATAAATCACTATCGTTTCATAGCAGGTATCTGTTCATGTCTGATCACGTCCCTGTCTCTTCTTGCAGCAGAAGAAGGCCAAAGCCACCAAGGAGTCCAAGAAGGAGAAGACAGAGGATTCTAGGAAGGGCAAAGGCAAGGCGAAGGGCAAGGCCAAGGCTAAGAAATGAGCTATGAACCAGTGGAGGAAAACTGACAGTCCCCTCCCCAGAGACTAATTATTTCTTTGCACTCCCTCTTAAGTGTTGCATTGTTGCTTCAAAGAGCCTTGAAAAGTAGAGAAACTGGTTGATAACTACAGTCACATTCCTTTTTTTGCTTCCTGTAATGTCTCCTATCAGAATGTCTCCGCACTAAGCACATGATTATATTCTTGATCCACTTTCCACCCAGTATCATGTCTCCTAAAGTAATGTGTGCTTCCTCATGTGCCTCAGTGGGAGTGTAGCCTCTGTAAAAATGAAATGGGACAGGGCCGAGAATCAGCCTACCAGCACAACACACACGTGCAGGAGCGGAGACACAATAATGCAACTGTAGTGAAAAAAGACCGTTAACTTTTTTTTTTTTTTTTTACTACTACTACAATGGAGCTCTGTACAACAGTAAAACCTTTGCTTTCTTTAGTCAGCACTTTTGATGACCAGTTAACCGGAGAACTAACACATTTTCCTGTACATGGCAATTTTGTATAAAATACATGAGGATTAATAGAGAAATGTCAAGCCCATTAGTGTCAATGATTGATTTTTCAACATTTGTTTGTCCTGTATTATAACGGCAGCCATAGTCCAGAATGGCGACAATTATTACACCACAGCAGGCGACACCAATAGACACTGGCTTTTATTTTTGATTGCATTGAAGTTTTAAATGCAATTTCTGAGCATTTATTCTAAAGATGATAGTTTGAGGTCAGGTCACTGCATGTCCATACTTGGCGTGTTATTTTGCCAACTTAAGTTTGTGTCTACATTACTATTTACCCGTTCTTCCTCTAAAAATCTTTACATTGGTTGTATCCACATTGTGGCTGGATTGTATCTGGACTGTTGTGCATTTGTGATCAGAATGCAAAGTTGACCACCCCCATATCAGGATTTTAAGATCCTATAACTGAGCAAAGTCTGATTTTTGTGCATCCAGACGTCACTTGACATAAGTTACATCGTACCAAGTCTTTTCTAAGTTTGTGTTCAGCCAATCCAGTTTTTAATTGGATTACCGTAGATCAGCTCTTTATGTTGCAAACCAGACATTTATATGGCCTTGATATGAGGAAGCATGAGCTCTATTTCCATTTTTGTTGGTGAGAGCAGAAGGCTTAACACCAGTTAAGATAAATATCAGGAAATCAATGTCACCCTGCTCCCCTTATTTTAGACCATATCCTTAATTATCAACATTTACTAAATCCAACAATACTTTTGCTGAAGACTGTTATCACTGCGTAGTAAAAAAAAAAACATCTATGGCTTCATATAAATTTACACAGCATAGACACTTTGAAAACCCTATGCTGCCACTGATGTACATCACATCTGGCACCAGTAGCACCAGCACCAGGGATCACAGCCAGTATAGAGGCCTTTGTTCAGATACTAAATGCAAAGGTCAAGCTTGGCTTTGCCTGTCAAAACAGTCTGAGGATGGAATCAAACAAACACTTTAAGATGTCTATAGAAATACTCTCAAGAAATGCTCATGAGTGGTATGCAAAAAAAGTCCAAAACTGTCAACATAGCAACAGCAAAATGTATAAAAAAGGTTTCAGAATAGAAGGCGAGAGATGTTTCTAAGTACAAAAACTAAACATTTTCAAAGGGCAAATTTAAGCTAAGGCATGAAGACCAAACCCTAAAGCACTTGCCAAACTTATGGCAGATGAAATGGCTGTTGAAGTTGAGAAGGTCAAATTGATTAATCCCAAGAAAGGTGCAGGGAGTTCAGAGGTAGAAAGGTACTGTAAAAAACAAACAAATCTAAATCATTTGATTTTGTAATCCAGAAGAAAACATGAAAGACATCTCAAAAGGTTCAAAGACGGTGGAAAGGATTCAAGACTTGGAAATACAATTACAGAACAAATGACAAATAATGTTAAGACAAACTTCTCAAGAAACAATAGACGTTTACTCTGATCAGAATTAAAAGCAACATTCTTCTGTAGGTACAAACGATGACAAACCAAACTTTGCTTGAATCATCAGTTTGATCCAGACACTGCAGGACCTAATGACCTTGGTGGACACTTTCAACCTGAACTGAAAATTAGAAACCTTCCACTCCACCCATCACCCACCTTCTGTCTCTGATTCATGGTGTTATTCTCAAAAAATGTGCAAAACAATGGCATAGAGAAGTTCTAGGGCTTCCCTGGAAAATCATTAGTAGAACATGGTATGGAGTTTGCAAAAAAAAGTCCAGGTAATTTTTTCAAATATCAGAAAAGAATCTCATCAAGGAGGGTGGGTGGCCAAAAAGGTTTCTTACTGTCCCGTTCACCTAAATATACATAGCATTTGTTCAATTTCATCTTGCCTGTTATTTAGTTATCAGCATATGTTCAAGGTTCAACCGTCTTCAAGCATATTGAGCATCTTATACATTATCGCTATTCTGTTACTCTTAATATTTCCTCATCATACAAAACTATATACTGTGTACATGACTTCCAATATGTTATATTTTAAGTAATAAAACAGATACAAAACCTGTCACCCTAAATTATTGGGGTGATGTATGAATATTTACATTGGTGAGTTTGTTTTTACATCAGTATTCCAGTTCATCAGTTTGCAAGTAGCTGGAACAATCTGAGATCTTCTTCACCTGTTTCACACTCAGAGTCTCAGAACACATGGGACACGCACTCTCTGTCTCCAGCAGCCTGGGCACACAGAAAAAAACATTAAGTATTAAAAAGGGATAATGCATTCTAAACAGTTCAGTCTAGATGTGAAAGTGAACAAGTCTCAAAGGAAGATACAGGAGTGCCAAGATTAAACCAGGTTTTCTGGGAAGACTGGCACCGTTTCTGGTTTGTAACTGACTGTTGCTCCAATTAACTAAATCTCATTGGGATGTACAAGCCTAAAAATACCCAGGACTCCACAGTCAGTCTCCAATCAGGGATGTGACCAGAAGAAAAGCAGGAATCTTCATTAGATGTGATTATACATGTTGTGTTCGTATGTAAACTCACATCCCTGTCCCTGTAGCAGCTGCAGCTTTTGACTTCTGACAACAACACGAATAAGAACCTTGGTTCTCTAATTTCACATTTTGGTGGAGAGTGTTGTTCGTGCTCAGAAATACGAATTGCAACGTTGATAATAGCAAAATGTGAATTCTGTTTAAAAGGGTTATTATTAAGTTGCATGCATATCACTTACAGAATTAATTGCGAGTAGAGAGCAGGGAATTCACAATGAGGACACACAGACCAGTCTTCTTTCAGCATATGACGACCCTGGGGAAATGAAAAGGAGTTGGGGGGTAGAGAGAATGAGAATCAAGGACAGATAATGTGATAAAAAATACAAGTAGGAGACCGTTTTAGTAAAAATACAGTTTGTGTACATGAAGAAGTCAGTGTTTGGGTGTTGGGTGTGTGTACCGTGGCGATGCAGTAGGGCAGGTTGTTCTTGCAGGAGATACACAGCAGTTCGTTCTGTGGTAGTTGGAAGCCACAGAAGGGACATGGAGTAGTTTCCTCCTCCAGCTCGGACGTATCTGGCCGACTGGGGATGGAGAGGTAAAGAGAGCGGGCAGGACAGAGGGAAAAGATGTAAGAAAGAAGATGGGAGAGGTAGATGAAGAGAAAGTGAGAGAAGTGCAGATGTGTTGAAAAGGAGGGAGGAGGTGGGGAAAGAGCACAGGAAGAGAGGTTGCAAATGGTTAAAAAGGAAAGGCAAAATATAAAAGTCTGTAGCAGCAGTAACAAAGTAATAGAGTTGAGTACATGCTTGTCGCTTACCGAACCATGGCCTCTATCTTCTTCCTGTACTTGGGATCAATCTTGTTGCGGTACTCTGGTCTCATCAGCATGGCGGCAAAGCTGAAGGCCGAGTTCTTCAACCCGGCGCGGTGACACTCAATCACCGCCGACGTCAGAATGGACACAATGTCTACACACACACACAAACACGTTTTCTGCACACTCACATGCATTTGATGGGAACTTTTTCATGGATTTTTGACATTTTTTACTAAATTTTTCATGTGCAGTTTAGTTTGGTTTTGGGAAATAAACCAAAAGATGAATACTGTGTGTTAACTTACGTTCAGGAAACTTGCTGATGTTGTTGCTGACACGAATGAGCATGCGTGCACCCTTCAGGTGGTCACCTCTCTTTACATGGATCTACAGAACAATGTGTCATTTACAAAGTCAAGAACACTGCACCTATATACTGAGATGGAGATGCTATATGATTTAACACTGGAACAGAAATGACTATTGCTACAATAATACAACACTAATAACAATAATAAAGGTTAAATAAATAAAAAATGTGTAAAAGTTTTTTCCCACAAATGTAATTCGAGAAAAATGCAAAGTAACAAGCAACACAATATGAGACATTATATAATTAATATCTCCAACCAAGCAATCAGGTTGGACACACTGACGTTCCAACTTTGATTTATAAGCCTTTAAATAAATATTTTGAGCAAAGCAATCTGATTGTTAAAAGACAAACTCCCACCATGCTGATACTTCCCATAGTGCACAGCTAGCTGAGACCAGGGAGTTTCTAGTTTTCTCCTGTATGTATGTTATACTACTTTGAACCACTTGTATTGTCTTGTATTGCTTAACATTACACATGTATTTGCCAAGCACTGCAATAAAGCTGTAATGCCCCAAATGTCATTTTGAGAGAATTACTGAACGGTTCTTGTACTGAGCCAGTTCATCACGATTACAGTAAATATCATCCTCAAGCATCATTGGTGTGTGACAGAATGCAGCTGTAAGGACCTTGACCAGTATGTAGGAGTGGAGGATCATCAGATTGGTGGCCATCTCGGCAGGGATCTTAATCTTCTGGGCCTGCAGCTCTGTGTACATGCTGAACAGCACATCATGAGCATTACGGTAGTTCCCTGTAAGCGTAACAGACACAAATACAAAAGGAAAAGAATTAACAATTAAGGTTATGTCAAATGCGTTATAGGGTGCACTACTTCTGAGTCATGTACCTGCACATTGCTCTTCCCTGGCGATGATGATGGCGGTGCGAGCAGCCTCCCTGTACTGCTGCAGCGCCATGTACAGTCGGAACAGGTACTTTGCATCCTAGGAAGGGGTAGAGACACAGGTCAGCCAACTGCATTTCAGAAAAGTGTCTCACGCTCACTGTCTCTCCATCTTTTTAAAAGCTTTTGCTTATATAAATCCCACACTCTCAAATTCCACAAGGACCTCAGGACAGAATGGAGAATGGAAGAAAAGGACAATATGATTTCCTGTTGTTCTGACTGTTGTTGACCGAACGAAGGCAGCGTCTGTGCGCTCACCTGCATACTACTCACTGAGACACTACACAGGCACCAGACAAGGAGAAAGAGAGATAGCGAGAAGTAGGAGTGGTGAAAAACCTAAATGTATAAAATGGACTTAACACTGCATGGAGTTATGAAATAAAGGAATGGAAATATGTAGCTATCAATATGACTTAAATATGTTAAATACATGAGGAAGCTCCAAAGGTCCAGTGTTACCTTGGGCATACCATCACTGTCTCCCATCAGGTAATCTGTAAGCTGGCTGGTTAAAGAAAGGTCCTTGGCCTGGCCCACCTGGAAGACACACACACACACATGATAGTTGCCCATATGTACGCACCTCTTGTGATATTCATAACCTCCCATTTTGATCCACACAATATTCTCACCGTCTCAATAGCCATCTCGACAGCCAGGTTTTCATCGGTGGTGGGACACTTCAGGAAATGCTTCAGGGCCTGAGACAGATGGAGGGACAGAGAGAAAGAAGAAACTGATTTACTGGCTCAATAATACAGGAATGAATGGAGGGGTGGATGGATGGATGAATAACTGAATTCATGTATGACTGAATAAACGAGAGCTCATACTCTGCTGTACTGGCCACACTTCTGGAAGAACTTGCCAGCCTGCAGGTGTTTCTTCTCCCCCTCAAAGTAGAGAGCAATGCTCTGGTAGTCCTCCTGCGTCGCCTCAGAGCCTACAACACACACACACACCAACATTCATGAAATTAATATTCAACTTATATTTATGTGCTATGACCTATACACACACACATGCGAACACACACACAGACTCACCGATGATGTCCGCGTAGACCTCCATCTGTCCATGCTGCTGAGCCAGTTGGAAGGCTTCATCATTGCACTGAGACAGAACCAGGAACTGGATTGCCGAGCCGTAGTCATTCAGCCGCAGGAAGAACCTGGGACACACACACACACACACACACACACACACACACACATTAAATGTCAATTACACAAATGGAGAAAGTAGATAAGGGAAAAATGTTTTGTTTTTAAACACTACAGTCTAGTGAGCTCAACATTAAAAAGATGAGCATATACTGTACGTGTGTGCATGTGTGTGTGTGTGTGTGTGTGTCTGTGCTTGTTCACCCTACCTGGCAACCATCTTTGCTCCGTCGATGCTCTGCGTCTCCCTGACGATGCGGACAGCGTCCTCAGGGTTGTTCAGGTGGTCCAGCAGGATGCGAATCACATTGTCCCAGTCCTTCGCACTCTCATAGGCCTGCGCTGCCTCCTTATACCTGGTACGCATGTGCATGTGTGCACACACAAAGACAGACACACACACATACACACACACCTTACATCAGGTTCCTTCTCAACCATATACTTTATACTATACAGTTTTGAACTGAGACAGTCACATATAGAAACAGAGAGAGACAAATGCAGAGAACCTACTTCCCGTCCATCTCCTTGGCCTTGGCATACTGCAGGTGGATCTTAGGAGAGGAGACATGTGGGAGTAACTCCCCTACCTTTGCCCTGAGTACATGAAGAGTTACATGAAGTCAGAGTGGTAGAGACATTGGTGGATGTATGTTTTGGTTGGGTTGACTCTTTGAGGGGGAAATGAAAAACCTAGTTATTC
>CABFOS010005911.1:3073-16789 GCA_900660315.1 Diretmoides pauciradiatus | reverse complement strand
CAGGGGGAAAAAAGGTGGGAGATGAATCAAATGAAAGACAGAATGAATTTAATGGGTTTTATTTTTATATCGTGTTATTTTTTAAACAAGTTTCCTTTCCTGACGTCCTGCAGAAAAAGAAATAGGATGAAAACGTATGTGCAGTACCTGGAGATGAAGATGTGCCCCCATGTGCTATGGCCCAAGTATTATCAGCAAAATGTACTTAAAGTATCACAAGTAAAAGTACTCAGTATGCAAAATGTGTTAGGTTATTATAGAATATTATATTATTTTGTTTTTATCACTAACAAATGCGTGTAAGGATAAATTAATGTTGTATTTCATCAATGTGGAGCCAATTTGAGATACTTTGTGTACCACTGGGTAGATTAGTAGCACAGTACTGCATCATATATCATTTCATGTTTTTTATGAGAAAAGTACCTATAAGTGTCAAATAAATGAAGTGGAGTAAAAAGTACAATATTTGCCTCTGTGATGTAATGGAGTAGAAGTATAAAGTAGCATGAAATGGAAATACTCAAGTAACGTACAAGTATATACTTAAGTACAGTACTTGAGTAAATGTACTTAGTTACATTCCACCACTGCGTGTGCGCGCACACCCACACACACACACACACACACACACACACACACACACCCAAACAGAGCCTCACTTGGATCTCCCTCAGAAAGACAAGTGCACTTTAAGTCATCATGTGAGTTGAAACTTGGCCCGGGCTTCACACTCATTAGCGGTTTCTCATTTGAGACCAGCCAACGCACGAAAATACGGTCGTCCCATTAAACTGCAAAACTAACACTGTGCACATTTGGTGGATTAAGTGCATTCTCTTGCTCCGTAGGTATTTTACAGTGTCATTTCTACTTGCGGAAAATGAATTAGAAACCTCAGAGTAAAATAGGAACACAGGGGCTGAAAGGAGGGAAAAGACAATAGCAGCCGTCGTGTCCTTGGCTTCTTAAAATGTAACATGAATTCTCATTAGGACTGGAAGGGGCTGTTGCAGAGTAATCCTTGGCAGGCGCAGCTGCACGCACACGCATATTTCCAAAAGCATTAATACTGTACGTCAAACACATTTGGGGATGTGCGTGTAACTGTAACTGGTGGCTGGGAAGTAGGACACCCACAGAGGGAAGTCAACACACACACACACACACACACCACAAAGGAAGAGAGACTGAATAATCTGCCGCCACCACGCCGCAACAGCCTGCACGATTTGTTAATGCAAATTCAGGCCCAATCACACCCACGCTGACTTTGTTTAGGAGAGGAGAGCGAGACGGAGAGAGAGGTGAAAGGAAGAGATCAGAGCATCATTAGACAGACAATGAAAGAGACAACGGGTGGGAGATAGAGAGAGAGAGACGGAGTAGGAGACCAGAGAATTACCGTAGCTACCAGGGGGAACCAGGGAGGGTAGACAGAGGAAGAGAAGGGAATGAGTAATTACTATGTCTAAGATTTTCTATATTATAACACTATAAACCATATGTCTTGTCTGGAACTGTGGGTTGAGACCAAGAAGGAAAAAGGGCCTCCAGCACTACAATAGTTCAAGCAAGAGTCAGGAATTTTAAAAGTACCAACTTGCATGGTGGTTCATCTAAAGAAGATAATGTATATTTCCATTCCCGCCGCTTTTCTGACTTTCAGGTTCAGTTAGAGAAAGGAAAATGAAAAAAAAAGCTACAGTAGCTCTTCGTATTTGGCCCCGTACCAGCTATTGGATTCTCTGGGGAAACGCTAATCGGCCAGTTGGGCCCTGTGAAGGCCACTGTAATGTACAGTAGCATTCCCTGGGCCACTGTACTGTAGCCGCTAGCTAGTAGATAAGTATACTTTAAACGTTTAATATGATTCAAAACACTGATATAGTGTTTGGCAGTGCCTGGTGCTGCTCCCTGGGCAAATTCCTTCTGGAAACATGTAGTCTGGAGGCCATAGAGGTGATCATGGCAGATAGAAACTACAGTAAGTCCCTGCTGCAGATTCAGAATGTGTGCAGGTCTGGGTGAATGCATCAAGTTAGGATATGCAAAAAGATTAATTGATTACTTTGTGCAAAAGGGAGTAAACTCATCAAGGGTGAAGGCCTATACACATAGTTACTTAAATGATGTCACCCTTTGCTTGCTTGCATTGATTGCCGCCTTTTAGTTTTATAGAGAGGCGAGAAGCCATCGCAAACACGTCTCTGTTTGATTGAGTTGAGTAATTAGTTCATTTTTAATGCACAGCACCATTCTCCACTTTGGACAACACAGGTCTCACTTGCATCCCTCCAACGAGGGGAGATGCAATATGAATATTGAAGAAACAAGACAGGCAAAGATGGAGCTATTACAGAAGTTGCACTTTTAATTCTGCTGCTGCTGCTGCAGCCACAACCACACAGTATCACGACTGCCACAAACTTAAGAATTTGAATTAATTGCACTATATTCATATTAAAGTAATCCATGATGATTTCATGAGCAGCGATAGCCAACATGGCTTAACAGACAAAGTATGCAAAATATTAATTCAATCAGGAGAAACAAGTATTAAAAATTCAAAATGATTTATTGAAGGCAACAGCATGAGATTTGGCGTAGACTCCCAAGAGGTACTGTATATGCGTTGTGGCACGTCAGTCTAATGAAATCAGGGAGTAAAAGTAGAATGTGTGTGATTGGTTCCCAGAGTAGGCGTGAGAAAAATGAAAGGGCGTATTCGTCTTCAACTTTTAAACTGATTGTATAATAAGTATGAATGGAAGAGAGAGCAGTGGGAGGCAGAGGTAGCTGTAGCATGGCTTGTTACCACCAGGGCCACGGCAGACAGAGACTAAGGCAAGAGAGGAGAGTTAATGGACCAGCAGGCTGCTTTATACATACAGTCAATGAATATACAACCTGATCTTGCGCTCGGAAGGCGCACTGCCCTTCCGTCCCGGCAGCTCGTGGAGTACGAAGGTCAGCTCTTGCAGGTCCCACCCGGTTGCATCCTCCAGGAACAGGGACAGTCACCGCTGTTGGTCCCGCTGTTCTCCACTCCACACAGTACAATTGCAGACCTCCCGTCTCCTGTCACTCAACAACCCACTCACTCACACATAGGTTAAAAGTGATCCGGCTGCAATCAGCCTTAATTGGCAGCAGCCGGGCCTGGATACATGGAGAGTGAGTCCACATAACTCAACTCTCTCTGTATCCAGCCTATGACTCACCCACTCCCTCCCCACAGTCTGCCACATTAGCATTCCGGATTGAACTCACGCTAAACTTCATCTTAATATATTTGGATATATTTGGATATATTTGAAACCTGACTGGAAATGTGGTTGGATTTGCCCTTATAAGTATAAAATACCCGAAATGCACTTGATTGTCTTCACAGTCACGGCACACAGAGTCTGCATGTGTGTGTGTGTGTGTCCTATCTGTTTCTGGGCTCCAGCTCGGCAGTGTTTGCGTCTGCATGGTCCTCCACTCCCAGGATGACGCAGACTGAGCTGCTGTTTGCTGTGAAGCCCCACATCAGATCTGGATGTCCCACTCATATAAACTAGCATGTACTCTGTATACTTTGCTGCCTACACTCGGCATCTATTGCACGAACAGACTGCACAACATAGTCAAGGTGTGCAGCAAAATTGCTCACACCAACCTCGCAGACATTCCCAGCCTGTACAGGGCTCGATCTTTGGTCCTGGCTGACCCGAGCCACCCCCTGTCTCTAAGATATGAGCTGCTCCCGTCCGGCCGGAGCTATCGCATGCCCAAATGCAAAACCAACAGATTTAAAACTTATTTCATCCCCACTGCCATCGGCTTTTTAAATTATCATGTGACCTACTTTTATTATCATCATGTATTTATTGTGTGACTGTTGTCTTGTCCTTTGTTTTTATGTTTGTTATGACACTGCTGGCTGCATAACAATTTGCCCCTCGGGGATAATAAAGAATCTTGAACGCCCGGCCATCCTGGTAAAGGGATCACTAGTAGTAGTCCTGCCCAAGGTTTCGTCCATTTTTCCCTAAAAGGTTTTGTGGGAGTTTTTCCTTGTCCTCTGTGAGGTCCAAGGCTGTTTCCCCCCCCATGCTTCTTCATGTTTACCGATGCATTGACAATAGACTCAGACACTATTTCCTCACACTCTGAAAACTATTATATACCGTAATTGCAAGAGGGGATGACTGGCAGATTCTCACAGCAACAGAACGTTTTGCTTTGCAGTGTTAAACACAAACCACACAAAAAAATACAGTCTCTCGTTCCCCTTTCCCTCAAAATCATCCCCCCTTCCTGTCTTCCCCCTTCTATGAGCGTTCCATCCATCCTCCCTCCACCTTGGCTTTCCCTCTCACTGTGTTTCTCTCTCGGTGCCGACTCGCCCATAGAATGTTAAAAGCCTCCAACGCTGTGATGTCCCTGCAGACCTCGCGGTCCTGAGAGCGGATGGTGAGTTGAATGTTAAATGGGCCGCGGCAGCAGTCGCTGACGGTTGCCACCTCAGGTCCTGTTCAATGTGAAACCCAAACAGAGACAGACAAACAGAAGCGGGGTGGTGCGTACGTCAAAGAGAGAGAAATAGTGTGTGTGTGTGTTTGGGGTGTGGTGAGCGAAAACGGGTTACAAGGGGGGTTGGCAAATGAGGCATCGCTGTGGTCTCTCCTAAGCCACGTTAATGATGAGTGAGGAGTGTTCAGACTCCGACTACTTTGTCTCGCTGTAAATCTTTGTGTGTGGAGGGATGTCTACATTTAAACATTTAAGCGTTCACAAATCAACTCAACGTGTTTTTGGTCTACAAATGGTGATGTGGAGTATGCACTGCAGTCCTGACAGAGGTGTGTGTGTGTGTTTGTACACGCAGGTGTATTCACAATATGACCTGAAATCATGTTACTCTCAGTTAAGAGTGTATTTGTCACCCTCTCAGTACATTCCCATGCAGCCATCGTACTGTATCAGGCAAACAACAGGTGTTGGAAATCAAGTAAGTGAGGTCAACCAATGAAGTGAAAATTACATTTACAAAGCAGAGGTTAAAGCAATACTATGTAGTTTTTCCCCTTAATATATCAGTTTCAAAGTCTATCTATTGGTGTGCTGGATTATTACAGTGAGAATGGCATCTATCCCATTACCACAGAGGGTCCCGGTGGCACTTAGACTATGTAACTTTTGACCGCGGGTCCCGCACTCGTACGTTCTGCTTTACGGCAAACACGAGCTTTTGGATAAGGAGAAGCCAGTTAACATTACTATACCTATACCGGTAATATTACTATACCTTGTTGGTCGACATTGCTCCTCCTTAGTGCTTCTTTAGTCTTCGTTGTAAACAAATACACAGCTGCCGGTACCGGCAACAGCGCTCTGTGTGTTTTACGACAGTTATGTTTTACGACAGCCGTGTTGCGCTTCAACTTGCTCGAGTGGCCTTTAGTGGCCGCTAAAGCGCACAAAACTGTGAAAACTACATAGTGGGGATTTAATGCTTTTTTTAAAAATGTATTTATTTTTCCCATTCCAGTACCAAAATTGAGTGCATTTACTTTCAACCTGCACCCCGGGCTTATTAAAATAAAAGTCTAATCTTGTATTGCTCCAGTGTCCTACAGGGTCAACTCAACGTAGGTCCACAAAGGATTCTTGTTGCAGCCCTGGTAACCCTGTGGCAATTCATCCACATCAGACGTGAGAATTTGGCACTTGCCCCCCCACCCCCCTGCTCTAATCAACTGTAGAGAAACACCCAGTGCCTTCACTCAAGGGTAGCAATTCACTAAATCCCAAGGAAGGGAACAAAATTTGGCCCTGGCATCTTTTGCTTTGACAGGCTCACCCGCCCATCTTTCAATCTATCAATCCACTCCATCAACCATCCATCCATCCAACTCAGGACTGGGCATGAAGCTCTATGGTAAACAATACTGTATTTTGGGTACTATTCACACACCTCAAATTAAAGCCCCTAGTCGACAACAACAAAAGGGCATAGCCTACTTATTAGCTGTCAGAAAATATATGATCAGTTAATAAATGAGCTCTACAGGAGAAGCTGGCACCCCAGCACAAGACGTAAAACTACGGGCTTTCAACAGTCTGTGATCATCAAATAAATGAGCTAATCGACAGAAGTTGGTATCCAGACAGGCAGAGGCAGACTCACAGACAGAGTAATATTTCACAGAATAATAAGACAAAATGGTGCAGCGTGGCTCTAACAAGACTGCTGAAACAACCGCTAAGTGTACAGCGTTTACTGGAAACAATTCTCTTCCTGCCATTCGCTCATGGACACAACAATGCACATGAAGCAGATGAGGCAAATGAGACCAAGCAGCAAAGAGAGGTTGATTAAGGTATGTCATTCAACTACATTTCTGGGGTCAAATCGGAATAATGACTGATGTCTAACAATATTGATATTAGTACTTGGCCAGTGTCTCATAAAACTGTCTTGCACAGATGCACACAGCTGAGTGTGCAACCTTTCTTTCTCACATAACCCAGACTCAGGTAACAGCGGGGCTGAGGAAACAGAGATGGAAATATAAGATGTTCTTAAAAGACGACTAAATATAAATGGGGTTGCTAAAAATGCATAGCCTGGGAGCTGGGGTTGGAAAATGACAGTGCTTTGAAGGCGACAGGTGTTGGTGACAAACACACCGCCCATAGAGGAACAAATATTCACACACCCCATGCAAGCAGATGCATTTACACCTGGAGGCTCACCCACACAAGCACACACACCTCCGCTGCATGCACACGCCGACAAACACGCACACACACACATACGTACATACAGTACATACATTCACACCTAAACTAACAGCTGCTGTGTTAGGCATTATCTAAATCCAATCAGGATGCGCTCACCAACAGTACAATTTGCATTATTCTCTCTCACTCTGTCTTGGCATTTTGCCATGGTTCGTCAGCACTTTAGTAAAAGGGCTTTTCACGCACAAACACAATAAAGCCCCCAACAGGCGTCTCAGGAGTCAGGTGGGTAGCAAAGCTGTAATCCTCTTTCCATCTAAGCACCTTTTTACTGTAGGTAGGGGAGAGAGCTGAGAACCAACATTTGTCACCCCTTCTCTCAGCTGCAGGACTATTTGCATAGCGTATACAGAAGGTGTGAGGATTGATTTAATGGGCTATCTTGTTTTCAGCGAGAAATAATGCTGTGGAAGAAAACAAGGTTTGAGAGAGAGAGAGAGAGAGAGAAATAAATAAATATTTGCAGCATTGTTGATCAGTGTAAACAAGGCCTGTGTGTATTTCTGTACCTAAATGCTTGTTTGCGTGTGTGCGCATGCACATGTGTGAACGTGCGGGCTGGTACGTGCACATATACATCAGCCTGCTTGCTTGTGTGTGGATGTATTCGTGCGTGTGCATCTCCGACAGGAACAAACAGAGTTTTTTTTAGAGTGAAGCGGCGAGGCCGAGGCAGGAACACACACTCTTTAGCTGAGAACACAGGCCTCATTTAGGTTAGCACAGGATTAGCAACGCCGAGACGCACAAGCACAGGAATTAAAATGCAAATGAGGACAGGATTGCACAAGAGGAGTGCACCAAGATGAGGATAAAACGGCATGGTACTGAGGTGGGATGAAATGCGCATTGTACTATTATTTTTGTGGGTGCTGTTTTAACTGACATAGTTGTGGAGATGTCACACTAGTTGAAGCACATCGGCACACAGGAAACTAATAATGTTAATAACCCCAGGAGGAATAAAGTGTCAATTGAGGTTTCTAGCCTGGCGTTGCCAGACCAATTCCCAAATGCATTATTAGTCTGGAACCTCTCAGTTCATTTTCGATTTCCAAGGGGTGTTATCAACGGATGCAGACCAAAATGCCTCTGGATGCAATTGGACAGACCTACAGTAATTAAACTTTCACCAAATCCTGTTGGAAGTACGGCAAATACATCTTTTCTGATCAACAAAAGCTTTAAGTGCAATTGTTTTTTTTAGAGAAAATATACTGTCCAGTTTGTTTAATACTGTTGCGATAGCTGATTCAACAAACTGTTCCACATCAGCAGCTGCCTCAACGGCGCTCCTCTATCAGTCATCAAAACCATACACAACACCATTCTGAGCATCTGAAGTAAGAAGCCTTCACACTGACAATGTGTTATCAAGGACAAATCCCCACTGCCTCCCCCCCCCAAAAAAAGTGAAAACCTCACTCATTCTGGACTCCAGGAGGGATGGAAGGAAAAGTCCCAAATACATAAATAAATCTTAACGTCTCATTTTTCTTAAAACAAGTGTGTGTGGGTGGAGGGGATCTGACACACTGGTGAGACAATTTCACTTGTTTTTCAATCAAATCAACGTGTTACTTTATTCTGCCTTGTTTCATAATTTAACACTTAAATGTAGAAAATTGCATTAACAAGTGAAACTGCATCGGAAATAAGTGGTAATATCTCATCTAAGTTAGCACTTGTGTTAAGAAAAATGTGATTTTAAGACTGAATATTAGACCAAATGACAGTAAATATACAATATTTTGAAGTGCGCTTGAAGATTTCATATAATTGGTCGCTTTTACTGATACGATCAGGAATAGGAAAAGCAAGTGAATAGCAAGTGAATGAAAGGAAACAATTAAAATATCTGAAGGAACCCATAGGATGACATTTTCATTGCATTACTTTGAGAGTGAAATCAGTCCCACAGGATGTTTTAATGAGTTTTCTTATTGAATCCCTACTAAATGATTGTGTCTGTGTCCCGGTTCAACATTCTGAAGTGCTAGGTGGCTGTTAGACTGAGTTAATTATAATGACCACACATTGTCGGTATCAGTTTTATGATTAAATCCCTTCTAGATTAGGAATGATTGAATGGTGGTACGCTATCAGACTCGACATGGAGAAGGGTATACAGTACTGAAGCAATTAAAAGTTTTCTCTGCTTGCATCTGCCCTCTAGCGTAAAACACAGTGGCAAATTAATCATCTTAAAATGGCCTAAACTAAAGGTTACCCATAATCCTCCACATCATTGTCCGCATGTGCGAAGATACACACACACACACATGCACGTTCCCCCCCATCGTCTCCTCTCCTGTCCTCTGAGTGGACATAATGAAAGGTAATGAATAAATCCATAACTTACATTTTTTAAATGGGACACCGGACAGAGGTAGGAAAGGACATTTCTCTGAATATGTGCTGCTCTGCATAGATTTGAATAGGGCAGTAACATTTGCCTCAGGTGGGTTCAGAGTAAAAACTGCAAAAAAAAAATAATGACCACAACAGAAGCAGAAGAAGTTGAAAATGATGAAGAAATCACTGAACGATGAGCATCACCTTCTTTGATTATGGTTCTTTTAAGGTTCGACTAAGCTGTAATCTTTAAATTTGACTATTTTTATGCTTGAAAATGACATGTTTTCTGTGGTTTCTCCCATAATGATATTTGTGGCAGGATAGAAAAGCCTCTGAAACAGCATTTAGACCATCACAGGACACTAAAAGCAGCTCTTAAAGACAGGACGACCCATGTTTGTACATAAGCCCTTATGTATAAAAGGCTCTATAAAAAAATTTCATTGCAGGTTTTATTGGCTGTTTACGTAGTATATCCAATATCCAAAAGCAATAATCAACGTGATGTATCGGCAAACTGATATGTCACTCTACCTCTCAAACACACCTCACATTAGATCTTTTTGAAAACACCTGCTTTTTCTCCAAAAAAACAAATTAAAAATTGGCTTCATGGATTGAAATCAATCAATAGACCGTATTGTCTAGGTTGTAAATCCACCAGATGCCTTTGATTACTTTGCTGCTTGCTGGCGCTGCTGCAGACCCGGGCCATAGATTTTGATCTGTATTCAACACACCCGTGAGATCGAAGCATTTGGTGTCCTGGCGTAAACAACAGAGATTTATGATGGGTGTATTTGTCGGCAGGACCTAATCCATACTGTAGGCTTTCCTCAGAATGAAAGCTTGTCATACAGAACGACAGTCAGGCAGCAAGAAGGGGTGTGTGTCAAAATCGCAGCCACACAATCACACAATTTATGCACACACACACACACTTTCCCCGGCAAGGGGTCGCATACCCAATCAGATACACACAAACATATGCGCACACATACCGGTGAACTAGTTTGATATGGCGCACGTAGCGTGATGACAGTATCAGGTCCTTGTGTGATTGAGGTGACAGAGGCAGAGACAGGATGGGGGCTGTCATCAGCTGTGATTGACAGGAAGCTGGAGGGGGGCGGGGTGACAGCTGAGTTCATGACATGCACTCTCTTGGTCTGTCTATCCGTTTGTCTCTCTTTCTTCCTGTCTCTCTATCCATCTCTCTCTCTCACCCCCTGTCTGCCTGCCAGTTTGTTCTTCTTCTACTTCTTTTCTCCGCCTGTCCATGTCTTCCTCTTTCCCTCTCTCACTTTCTCTGTGGATGACTTTTGCCCTTCCTTCCACATGTCAGACACCGCATTAAGAAAAACAACGGGTGACCCATAAACAGAGTTTAGAGAACATGCACCCAATTTACTTTGACGGTGGGGGAGGTGTACACGTGTGTGTTGGGTGTGTGTGTGCATTTGCGGGGGCATAAGTCACCTCGACAGCTGCTGCAAATGAGGCGGTATTGCAGGTATTGACTGACATTGTTGACTCCAGGCCCCTGCTGACTGAAAACAGAGTGGACATCATAAATCTGAGGTTGTATTGCAGATTGGCACAGGCACTACAAACATCCCAACTTTAAACCTTAATCTAACGCTGTTAAAATAAAAACTCCTACATTAAAGCTGCACTAGGCAAGATTTTATATTATTTTTTATCTCATCTGGTTTAGCAGCATACAACTGTGCAGATATTTTCGCACCTGAAAACCTGCCAGCTACATAAAAAAACAGATCATGGGGTGCTGCTATTTTTATTTTATTTTTTTATTTGTTACTGGCATCTGTTTTGCCGTCTTTAGAAAGTATTTCACAGCAATACTAAAGTGTTAAAGTAGAAAAAATGATCACTTATGAGGTACTAATCACTGAAAACAGAAAATAAAAAAGTTTGCTCTGGCTTGTTGTCAGCACAACAAAGTCTATTTGTTATTGAGCAATATCTTATTAATAAACGGAAGGAAAATGTGTATTAATCATAAGGGTTCACTGGTCTTTGAAAATATGGAATATCATGGAATTTGTTTTCCAGACGGGGAAAGTGTCTGGAATACAAACACCCATTTGTTGCATTAGACTATTTTTAGCTCACGGAAGTGCTTGGATATGGTTATGGAAAGTCATGGAATTTTACATCAGCCCTGGTTGCTGTGAAAATCTAACTCCTAATCTTCACGTCTTCACACAATTCCAAAAGGAAGTACATCACTGCCACAGATGTGCTGCGGGGACTGTACAGGATTACATTTGTGTCGGGTACCTTCCGTCAGAAGGGTCAGCTGCGACTCTCAGGTATCCCAGCAGCGGCCGCAGCGCTATTCTGAGGCTTCCCTGTCGTTTGTCTCCGCTGCGCCTCCTCTCGTGTGCGCAACAAGAAATGTGAGATGAGGGTCATCGTTTCTGACAGCGAGGGCGGTCACCACCCTCTGAGGTTGTCATAATCTGCCGCCTTTAACCGCTGACCTGTGCACCGTGGGTGTGTGGGGCGTTGTTATAACCCTGATCTTTTAACATCAGCAGACTTCAACCTCCAATGTGCATGTGTAAGGAGGTATTGTCACAATTGTGCCCTTTTAAGACCATTCTGGCTTATATTTGGTGTGTGTGTGTGTGTGTGGTGCAAATGTCCCACACAAACTGATCTGAAATCCTCTGACAGGAAGGGTTTTGACCTTTGGATATAAATAATATCCTCTATTTGACTTGTGAACAGAACGGACATTCAGTTCTCCAAGCGACTGTTGGTGGCCACGCTAATTGCTTTAGTGTGCTTGTCTTGCCGGCTGCCAACTTGCACTCTGCTGAGCCACGGTCTTGGCCTGCCCATGAGAGGGAGTTGGACAACAGGGCTCTGAAATATGCCAACATCCATTTGACTGGTTGGCAGTAATACAAAGGGGATGGAGATGGGAGACAGAAAATGAGAGAGCAAGAGAATGAGACAGAGAAAGGGAGAACGCGAGTGAATGAGAAGCTGTCAGAGAGAGAGATGCAATATAGTGAAAAATACTCGACACAGTAGATAGTGGATAATATCCCCTCATCTGTTTTACCCGTCTTTTGGATCCTTGGAGCCCGTGACTGAGCAGGTTCTCCTATGCTCTTTAGAAATTTACATAAAAATCAATACCTATTGACTCACCATTAAATTTATTCCCCTTTTCCCAGAGCAATTCTCCCTCTTCCTCCTCCCCCTTTTCTAATTCCTACTGATTGCCTTTCTACTCAGTGGGGAATCTTCCGAAGCCCCGAAATCGTCTCTGTGCTATATTTACATCAGCTGGGCTCTACAGTGGCTTAGGAACCCAGCCTGCCGTCCAAACCAGGCGGCAAATGAGTGACAGCATATCAAATCTCAATCTTTTAACTGGTTCTGGTTGGAAGAAGAGAAAAGCTGCTGAAAAGCGAAATCTCCCCGAAGGCTTTCTGTGGAGTCGAGAATCCTGGCATGCCGATAGAGGTTGATTTGTGTGTGCATTTCCTCAACGGCTCAGATAATGGCTTTGACACTGAGCCTTCTCATTGTGACCATCAGTGGTCCAACCCTGTCTCCTAAAAATTACGTTCCCACACAACTAAACTGCATTCTCAATTACGTTTTGAGGGAAATATATTTTCTCCCAGATTACATTGTTTGGGACGTATCACAAATACGTTTCTAATCAACATATCTTTGCCGTTTATTTTCTTGATTTCCTAATATGTGCTCGGCCACGCGCACAGGGCTGTTATTAATTCAGTAGTTCGGCCTAAACCAATGATGGACACAACACAGGAATGGGGTGCAGGGGATTTATTGACAACATGAGAATGAAGCATAGGATGGATAGCATGGAGATCGATACACATGCCTTACTGGCGGTTTGGCATGGATGCACAGGGTGTACGCTCGGCTAGGTGGGATGGGCAGGGAGTGAGTGGCTGGCCGCCTCTGTTTGACACCATGGGATGAGGGGCACAACCCAGTATAGCGCTGGGGAATGGTAAGCCCCCAAAGAAGTGTATCCAGACGGCTTAGCCTACACCGGGGCTGTGGAATGACATTGGGTTCAGCAGAGGAGGGAAGAAGGGGAACCGGAAATAAGTTCATGCATGAAGTGAATTCCACTGAGGTTGGATCTGATGGTGATGTGGTGTGCCTGGAGGGTATAGTGGGAGTGGGTGATGAAGGTGTGTAATGGTGGGTGGATCAAAGGAGGGGAAGGAGAGGAAGGATCGGTATGAGTTCCAGGCTGTCCAGTAGGAGCTGATGGTGCTGGGGGCGATGCTGTTGAGGATGAGGAGGCGGGCGAGTGTGGTCAATCAATCAATCAAATTTTATTTGTATAGCCTTTAATCACCATTACAGTCTCAAAGGGCTTCACAATGCCCAAAGTTTGACACAACACCTCCCAACCTTAGACCCTCAGCAAAGAACAAGGAAAAACTCCCACAAAACAAAGTGGAAGAAACCTTGGGAGGGACGACTAAGCGAGGGATCCCCCTACCAGGACGGCTGGGCGGGCAATAGATGCCGAGT
>CABFOS010005744.1:2837-12839 GCA_900660315.1 Diretmoides pauciradiatus | reverse complement strand
TGACAGCTCCTGCTGGTGCTGTGTGTGTGTGTGTGTGTGTGTGTGTGTGTGTGTGTGTGTGTGTGTGTGTGTGTGTGTGTGGTATGTTTTTCTTCTATTTCGTCTTTTTCTTCTTTTTCCTCCTCTGTCTTCTTCTTCTTCTAGCCTACTTTCAGCCTTGCCTAGCATTCCCATTTTCTCTCTGCATGTGTGTTTGTACACTCTTTTTCAAATGTTTGTTCTTCCCTTGGTTATTGGATGGTCTCTCTACACTAGGCCACCCTGCTGTCCCATCATAATAATGTTGTTATTTGTTATTAGTTGAGGCTTTTAAAAAAAATATCCAGAGTGACTGAGTGAGTCAATGAGTGAGTGAGCAGGTGAGGGTTCAGCATGTTGCTCGAGGACACCTGAGCACAGAGAACATGAGATTGGGCGTTGAACCCGCAGCGTCTCGGTTCTTCATCTTCTTCTTCCGCTGTCGCCATATTCTGGGACACTCACAGGGTGGGACTAACTTAGGCTGGAACTAATAAAGTCTGGGGTTTAATAATAACGTTTTAGTTATTATAGAGCAATCAAAGAAAGACCAAACTCGGTGAAACTTGCACAAGCTTTCTTTTTTCACTGTTTTGATGTGTTGATGTGTGTGGGGGTGTGTGTGAACATATGTGTTTTGTTCAAATTTAAACCTGCCCATGTTGTTGGTTGCATCCTTAGGAATACTATAATGCTAGTATACTACAGGAGATTTAAAAAAAAACATACCACAAAATACTAGGTCAGTATGTAGGCCTACCAGTCAAACATTTGGACACACTTACTCATAGAAGGTCTTTACATTTATTTATTTTTACGATTTCCCACTTTTTAGAATAATAGTAAAGTCATCAAAACTATGAAATAACACAAAAGGAGTTTAATGACCAAAAAACAACAAAACTATCTTGTATTTTAGATTCTTCAAAGTAGCCTCCCTTTGGCTTTAGGCATTAATGAGCAGGGGAATTCCACAAATTAACTTTTAAAGGCCACAATCACTAAGTGTGCCTTGAAAACTACTTGTTGCGGGGGAATTTCAAAATATTTTTTAAATAATTATTACAATTTTAATTTTGAAAAGAAACTCATAGATAGACAAATATAAATAGTGATTGATGTTGATGCCTATTAAATTAATTTCAAGCATTTAAGCGTCAGCCGTTAGATCTTAATGTCTTTAAGATCATGAGAAACAGTCAGGTGTGTCCACACTTTTGACTGGTACTGTATTTATGTGCTAACAGTAGTGATCTGGTATCTGCAGCTAGCGTGTTCCCAGTATAAATCCCAAAATAAAAAGGTGGCCTGTGTGCAGACGTCTCTATGTTTATGAAGATGTGGGACTGTGCAGTGAGGACTGAGGTTTCCTGGACAGCCATCTGGGCTTGGCTGCACAAAGGCACCATTGAGAGTGACTGTTAAAGGCTGCGGTCACTATATAGTGGCATTCCAAGGGAGTTCTGTCCATCCAAATTCACTGTTTCGCTCCCCCGTCCCACTAGTTTTGCTGTCACTCTCCTTTGCTGAGCATTACACTATATTATAAATTCTTAAAAAACAAGCTAATGTTATGTTAATTAAGTTTTTATTGTAACCTTTAGTTATGCAGGGAAAGTTCACCAATGGTCTTTTCCAACGCCCTGTTTCAAAATCATACAGTTACGCACATTCACACTGGGAGCAGCCCAGTACAACCACAGTCTTGTCCACTGAGCACTACTGCAGCAGTTGGGGGTTCAGCGTCTTGCTTAAGGGCAACTAAGTTGTAGTTCTTGAGGGACAGGTTGTTGTTCCACTTTCCCCATCCATATTTTCCCAGCCAGACTTCAAGAGATTCAAACCAGTGGCCTTCTGGTCCCAAGTCTGATTCTCTACCATTTGCCACTGCCACCCAAACTGATTACTGTCGCCCGTTGTTGTTCATTGAATGCAGTTATGCATTTTCTATATGTTAAAGTGATAATCCGCAAAATTCTTGTTTTTCTTGATTTTGGCCACACCTTTGGTGATAAGCGATCATTGCTTATGGTCGCTCATCACTACCCAGTTCTTCTTTTTTTTCCAAACAAAGAAACTGTTGTTGCTTCTGTAAATGTAAAAAAGTGGTTGAATCACTATTGTATGGTATCAACCGTGTTAGAAAGTAGCAAAGTAGCCATTTATATATATGAAAAAGTTGTGATTAAAGTTGTTACTTTAATTGTCTCTTGTTACTTGCAGTTGAGCATTATATGCTGCTAAATACACAGTAGCAACATTGTAATTGCATTGTGTAGTTGCTTTGCTTTGTCCTTCCTGTATTGTTTTGAATATCTGTAGCAGACCTTTCTACATGTTGGTGTGATTACGCAAAGAGTAGTCTGTGTGAAAATATGGTTTAATTATTTCCTAGGGCTCATTAAAGTCCCTACAGGGAGGGAATTTATGGTGTGTGTGTGTGTGTGTGTGCGCGTGCGTGTGCGTGTGCGTGAGTACATATTCTTTCCTGTGTGAATGTGGGTGCAAGTGCATGTAAATGCAAGACAGAAAAAAACAACCTACCTAACATTCAATAAGTAGATTGTAAATTGTACTTTTTTATAGTTTTACAGAATATAATCTATTTTAGTAAACATTTCAAGTTTCAATTACAGTTGAGGGTGTAATACGCTTCACCAATGCAAACATTTTTGGCCAATGGTAATTTAGAAGGATTAGTGCCTGAGCAGTGTGAGACACACATGCACACACACTCACACACAGACTTGCTGATAGAGGCGTGGCAGAAAGCCAAAACAAACTCTGTGCACAATAACATAGTGGCCCATTGTTCTTTTGGATGTCTCATCTATAAGGAGGCCTCCTTATCAACATCAGCTAAATGCATTTTACCATTGTACTAACTTTAACTCTTACACTACTCTCCAAATGTGTCTGTTCATAATGGAGCCTGGAATAAGACTCATATGATATGTGTTCAGAAATACTGTAATAACACCAACTAATCATAGAATAACTGGAATTGTTACATTTCGGTTTCTTTAGTACAGTTTGTTCAGTGTGTATGTTTAAGCTGTTAATATGACACCTGTAAACTGCACAGAGCACAAAGAAAACCAGACAGGCAAAAGATCTAACGTCAATGAGTGCAGCTTTCTCTGGATGGAGCACTCGACCTCGTCACTTCCCGCGTGGAGAAAACGTCCTAGTATCGGGCAAATAGGGTGGATCTACAGCATTTCAATTACAGGATGCTCTCTATTGCAGCCCCACTGTGTGATTTTGGCTAATAATAAAAATGTTGCCTAGTGCAGATTTAAGCGGCAGTAGCTGCAACAGTCTTAATATCAAAACTGAAGAACCCTCTCTGATGAAACAAACCCGGAGATTTTGAAACAAAGATTTCTCAGAAGTGGAGGAAGTAGGTAAATCAATTTTCAGCCATGACTAAGAGAGCTCAGGTAGAAGGAATGACTGGGGTTCGCATTGGGACACAAGAAGGAGGGAACACTTACTATAGGGGACACGTACTGTCAAATAAAACATCTTGTGTTGTAGCCCATTCATCATGTCGGTGTTCATATTGTCATGTGTGACATGTCTTGTCTGAGCTCTGTGTCATTCTCTTTGTCTCTCTCCCTATAAAGCTTCACTGTAAGGCCAGGCCCTGATTTTCTGAACTCTCCTACACCTATGTGTGCAGTATGTGTTTGCCAGCTTGTATGCTTGTGTGTAGAAAGCATACAACCACTGAGACATTCTTCTAGATCTGTGTAGTTACTGGCAGATGCGCCGCCTACTTTGAGCAGACAAAAGCATGCCAGTGTCATTACAGCAGACCGAGTGCAACATGAGCAGCTCTGAATCTGAGACAGGGGTCTTTGGGTTCAGACCCCTATCTCCTTCACTCTTTAAATAGGCTATACCAGAGAGAAATAGAGGGATGAGGTAAATCATCACTCTCTCTTACAATGAATGCCCTTATGTCTGCTGCTCAGCTCTATGATCCATAACAAGTCAAGGTGGAAAAAATGGCTCTGAATACTGGCTTTTGTCTCTGCTAGGCATTTCTTGAGAGTGAGATCAGGCCTGTTCCATTTCTGGGAAGGTACTGCTCGGGTCTGAGGCCCAGCAATTGAGTTATGGCTGCATTCCCCCCAGACTTTTTGATGGGGAGGAGGGAAAACATGGCCTAGCATCAGCTACAGTTTTTGTAACAAGAGATTTTGACTCCTTAAAGGGAAAGGTAGAGTGTTTGCAGCCTGAAAATATGAAGAGGTTTTGGTAGAGTTATTCCTTTATAATTCCCTTGTTGTGGTATCCACTTCCAGATGTGACCAATCACAACCTTTTAATACATAACTGGAACCCAAGTGACCAAACAAAATTGAAATAGAGAAGCAGGCAGTTCTGGTGGAAAAGAAAGAGAGAAACCTTAGACCATAGATAGACCATCTTCGTAAAAAAACCATGAGTCAAGTGGAAAAGAATGGACTGGCACAATGTTAGAGGGGGACATCGTTCTCCAGAGTCCGAACCTGAAAACTCATAGTTAGTAAAAATGGATCATCTTCTGTCATTTGGAGATACTAGAGAACAAACAAATGCAGTGTGCAAGGTTTGCCATAGGGTTGTAGCTGCTCCTTTTTAACTTAATTTTACTCTTATTATCTTAGTTTTACAGTCAGATTGATTTGTTTAACGTATTTGCTTGACAAATGCGATGTGTTAGCTACAGGATATGGCAAAAGTTTGATTAAAAAAAATTACCGTAAAGCCTAAAAACTAAAAACTAAATGACCGGCGGCCGGAAGAGGAAGTCGTTCTTCGGATCCGCTGGCTGGGCCGGATAACCAAGACACAGTGGGAATTGCCCCCAGAGTCTACTATCCTTATCAATAATAGACTCTGGGTTCCGAGATTGGTCTAGCTGCTGCTACTGTCAGAAACACTGCAAAAACAAGTGAAAAAGTTTAATATATGTTAAGGTAAAATGGTAAATGGACTGTATTTATATAAAGCTTTTCTAGTCTTCTAGAGACCACTCAAAGCGCTTTTACAATTCATACACTTCACACTTTACCCATTCACTCTCACATTCACACACCGACGGCGGTGGCAACCATGCAAGGCACCAACCTGCTCGTCGGGAGCAGTGAGGGGTTCAGTGTCTTGCTCAAGGACACTTGGACACGCTACCCGGAGGAGCCTCGAACCGGGAACCCTCCAATTCCCAGACGACTGCTCTACCAACTGAGCTATTGCCGCCAATAAAGTAATTTTGTTTCCAGAAATCGAGACGAATAATCGTGATTGACAATCGTGTTTGCAGTGGCACAAATTATTTTGGAATTACGTTTTTTTCCCATAAATGTGCAGCCCTATGTTTTGGTGATATTTGACCTGCAGAAGTACATCTAGATCTGTACAAATAGGTCCATGCCTAGATTTCTTAACACTGATTGAGCCCATTCAATGCCCAAATAAGAAATCCTATCAAATTCGTGATTAGGTCTTATTGATGGCAGTAGTTTGCCCCAACATGAAAACAGCTAATTTGGCTGCAGGTTTACAGATTTTCAGCAGGTTGCAGGATGCAGGTTGAAGTTGAAGGAAAAATCTACCCTTGGATATATTAGCAATCTGTGATGTTCTATCCATTCCAAGAGTTATTTTGTGATGAAATGTAATTTGTGTAGATGAGGAGAGCAATAGGAATAGTATAGCATAGGAAGAGCAAGAGAGCAAGAGTTCTTCCATTCGAGAACAACCACATCTTGTGTGGCCACATTGCATATGGTCTGTTTGGGCTACTGTTGGTGGGGTAGTTGGTAACTCTTCCCCGTCTATGATTTCCCCCTGTATGATTGTTGAACGTTGGTGCAAAATGGTCAGTCTAGAAAGAAGCCCTTTCTCTTTGATTCTGAGGGGCTGAAACCAAAAGCTGATGTTTACTATTGATGTCTGATGTCTATGAGCGTTATATTATATGAGTATATTTTGTGGCTGTAAACATTGTGTTACTTTCACTAAACTGGAGTAAGACAGGCTTCTATTTTTGAGGAATGGTTTCAGAAAGTTCCAAATAGCTTATCTGCCATCAAAAACTCCAAATCTTCAAGAGCATATGTGAACATGTGTGTTAAAGGTAGTTGCTGTGCCCCCCCCCATCCCACGACCTGACCTTTGACCCTGACCCTGTAAGCATGTTCAAGCTTTTTAGGGCCAGAAGGCTGTTAAGCTGACCTGGGCTTTCCTCAGCAGGTGTATAGTAAGGAAATGATAACACTCGTGTTGTGGAGCATCCCCATCTCTCCCCTTCCAACTGCTGCTTGGTTTGGCTCAAGGTTTAGCATGTGTGTCTGATTTACAGTTAATGACATGTGTCTCCACTGAGACTCATACATTTATATTTGGCCTTCACCATGGGTGGTCTCAACGGCAGCTCCTCAAATGAAATACTGCAGTGAGAATCCCCCCACAGGTCACAACCTACTTTTCCTTGTACATGTGCTCAGGCATAGTATAATGACAATAAAGTTGAATTGAATTGAATCACAAAATATACAAATTCACAAAAAGCCTGACACACATTTTGAAGCTCCAGTAGAAGGTGATCTGTCATATTACAGTACAGTATATGCTAACAGCTGCACTACAGACCGGGGCTGTCTATGCTTGACTCGTCCACGCGGGCCATAGCCATGGCCGCGGGCGTTTTTTCACCTGTCTCGTCTGACTTGCATATCTCAGCAAGCTGATGACTCACCCGGACTGCAGTGTTTATTAGTCACATTTATGACTGCCTTCTCTTTCCCCTAACAGGTTTGGATCAGAGTGCCATCTGTGAATTTCAATACTGTGTGTTTTAATAGCTTGTGTCATACTGTTAAGTGCGGCCAATGTAAGGTGGGTTAGCCAGGCCTGAACTGAGTCAGTCTTAGTACATTTTGATTTTAACAAGAGCCTTCTCCATCCATTCATTAATTGTTTATGTCAGGTTGTTAAGATTGTGCCAGGTAACTTTTTGTTACCCTAGTATGATGTGGACAAAATTTTAGTTGCAGGTATGGTGGCAAGGTTCAGGTGTACAGTATCTAAATAAGCCTTGGTGCCACATAGACTACATTCAACACTATTTTAAGATCCAATAAGCTAGCATGTGTTTTGTCCTTTTTGACCCTCAGTAAGAAGCTCCCTGGTATGGATGGAGTCATTAAATCAAACCCCTCCAAGCGCCACCGGGATCGGCTGAACGGGGAGCTGGACCGGCTCACGGGCCTCCTGCCCTTTCCTGAAGACGTTCGGTCTCGTCTGGACAAACTGTCCGTCCTCCGCCTCAGTGTGGGATACCTGAGGGTCAAGAGCTTCTTCAAAGGTGAGTTCCATGTCAGATATTGGCTAATTCTTTTTCTGATACATCAACAAAATGAGGCCGCAATATTTTAACTTTCATGACAAGTGAGTTAAGAAGTTATGAGGCTGTTGCGGCTTGTGCAGCGCTTCCTTACCTTACCCTATTGTTCACTTACTAACCAAAGGTAAGTAGATGGTGAAGCCTGAGACATACACTTCATCATGTGACCTATTATCCATAAAATATGGCAATGGCTTTATAATGTGGAGCACAGTGCAAAGGGGCCATTCGTTTTTGTTTGATATTAAAACCAAACCTAGGCGCATTTGACCCTAATTCTTACTTCTAGAGTTTTAAAGTGCCATCATGCATTTCCCTCTAATGTTGCTATTTTTAACCAGTGTTGAAACATTGCCTGTGGGCGGGCAGATGGACAGCCAAGGGCATGAATAAATCAGGATGTTGCATCTGTAACTTTCACAAACATGCCCAGCCCTGATCATATCTCTGTTTCTCCGAACAAAACGACTGGAACGTTGCAACAGATATGAGTATGGCAGTGGTCTTAGTGCAACGGATGGACAAGGTTGATTAAGAACGCAAGGCATGGCGAAATCTGGGTTTACGAAACAGTAAAGTTGCAATCTTGCTCCATCCTCTTTGCAACCACTACCCACAATAGTCAGAGGTTTAAAGTTTTTATTTCTAAGACTAACATAATGTGTATGTCCCAGCGACAGTGATTAAATACACTGAAATGTATTATGCACAACAACAACAAAAATCATATATGTGTTGTATGTGTTGTGCAGTCTCTGAAACTGGGACCCAAACACTCTTTGCATAAATATTATAATGATTAATTTGCAAAATGCCATATATCCATTCTGGGGGAAATAATTTATTATTCAATACATCTAAAATATAGGATCCAGTGTTATTTTGTCAACCAAGAACTTAAGTTACCCACTATTCTTTAAAAAACATCGCTTTTTTCAAATACCCTTTTGGAATGAAACTCTTGATGAAGAAAACCTGATGAGTCATTTGAGTCATATGTGTGAGTCATTTATATAACATCTCCACCACCCACAACTTGCTAGTTTTCAATGAGTTAAACAGACATTGTATCCCAGATGTTGGTAGACAGGCTGCTGAGTAAGTTGCCCTGGCGCCTCTGGCTTCACTGTCATTTCTTTGAAGTTATATGTCCTCTTCCTGTTGGTTTTGTTTGGCACATTTGCTATCCACTGTCCTGCCTACATGAAGTTATAGTTGTAGAGGTCATATTGCACTAAATCGGTGCTCTATCATTCTGTGACATGTTTCTGTAACCCACACCGCTGTAGATGACCAGATGCAAGGTTTTAAATGGGGCAGGGTGCAACCAAGTACATAAATTTACGAGCTGTTACAAGTAGTTATTTAAAACGTCTCTCACACCCTTGTTGCTCAGGAAACTCTGTTCTAGTTTTACCCTTGCACTTACACCATGAGCAGCACGATCAACAAGTCACCTGAAGTCATTTCATTTCCTGAAGAGCAGAGCGACCAGGGAAACTTGGCTGATTTGTGGGCGGTCAACAAGCGAGTGGGCTGAGAAAACTTTTTGCCGTTGTCGGCTATGAGCAGCCGATTACATTTCCATGCTTCTTGTTTCAGATTTGACCGTTAACACAGCTGCGCGAGGCCACATCCTAAATGCAATCGCAACGTCTTGCACCACCCACAATTGCTCAGAATGGAGTGATCCATTGACCAAGTGGCTTACACTGGAAACACAGTAAAAAATGCACATACGTCACTGACTTTGAACAAGGAAGCATGTTTCCTCTACAGTCATTTGTAGAATCCTCCCTATACTGCCTGTTCTCACACCCTTTCACCTGCTTTCTTTTGCTACAGTATGCAGGAGATATGCTATACTTAGATACACTGATATGCAAGTGTTTCAGAAACATGTTTCCATGGCCTTTGCACACCTACAGCGTGGCAATATCCACTTCTGATAAACATGGCCCAGTTGTAATTATATGCTGTAGTTGGATTTGCAGTGGCTGATTTCTAGTCTTCTGTGTTTGTATTGATAGAGGGATGCTGTCAAAAAAGCTTTCTGTTGTTCTGGCTTTTGCTCCCCAGGCATCTCAGAGACACCTTTACGTTACAAAGATACTGTATAGTGTTAGCTGTGTAAAAAACTGGCCTGCCAGCTACAAATTGTTTAAACCCCAGCTCTCCCTCAAAATTCCTTTAAGTTTTAAGTGGATACCAGTGAATATTACTTACATGTAGTTATGATGTATCTACAATACCCATCAAATATGTGTGTTTTATGTACAGTGGACTGCAGTTTATAAGTCCGCTTCAGTCTTATAGACAAGGTACCATTGGGTTTGGGCATATCTCTGTCATTCAAATAAATGGACTTGCATAATAGCCTCTTTTTCCATGCATGGTAGGTTCTACATGCCTCTACTGCATTTATACACGGGCACTCAGCACAGGCAGCACATGCTGAATGTCAGTGGAATCCTTTCAAACACCAGTTTTTTTAGTTTAACAGCTCCTTCCCATTCTATACTCCTCTTGGTTATCTTCAAAGTCAAAGGTCAAAGCTTCACTGAGTTCAGCGAGACATTCGACCA
>CABFOS010005678.1:2414-17833 GCA_900660315.1 Diretmoides pauciradiatus | reverse complement strand
ACAGCAGTTGCCACAGTAGCACAGCAGATCCAGATCAGGACCAGCACAGACAGGATCAAGGTTGTAGTTAGAATCCAACCTGGAAGCCAGGGGTTCCTAAGCAAGGAAGAGGATGAGGTGAAATATATAAAGATTTGCATACATTTTTAGCATACTGGGAAGTGAAACCTGAATCTTACTCTTCCCAGGAGCTTCAGGACTTTTATCACAAACATCATCCACTGCCTTACAGTTGACCCTTCGCTAAGCCCCCCTTAGTTATCGTTGCTAACTCCGACAACAAGCCTGGCAGGAATCCTGACAGAATGGCGCTGCCACTATCAGTAACTGCACTCCCTGGAGAAATATTGTCGAATTTCTGGAAAAATGAAAGGCGATCTCAGACAGAAAGGTCTACAATATGCCTTTGAAGGATATATTCAGGATGTTCAGGATTCTTAATCTCAATAGGACCTCCTGGTTAAAGACAAAGGTGTGCCTGTCAATTTTTGAGGTGTTCAGCTGGGAATGAGGACGTCCACATAACTTTATCCACAGCCTACACTTTTCAAGGTTTGATTTGGGATTTGGAAAAGGTATAAAGTCTCCTTCCAACCTCTCTGGGTAACGAGTGCCCCATGCACAACGTTTAACCATTATTAGACAAATCCAGCTCAAAAATGAAGAAAATCTGTAACTAACATTCAACTCTTATTCAAACGAAACGAGCGCGCCTTTGCCTACAAAGTGTCGGAGCTCTCTCTGCTATCTATATCTCTATGCTGTGCCGTGATTCGCCAGTCTGCATTTGGGGGCGTGGCTTAGCGGAGGGTCAATTACATGAGAATATTATCAGCAAGTGAAACAATATGGCTTCCTTGAAAATGCAAATAAATGTCTCTGCCAACCAACCTTGAAAGACAGCTAAAAAGGTTGTAGTCGTCTTCGTTGTTACTGGGGTCCCCAAACATATCTCTATCCCTCTCCTGGATCAAGGTGCGGTGGTATTCTTTGTAAATTGGGCTGCTCAAGCCAGGCACTTGAAAATGAGAATGGAAAGTTAGTTGACGTACATGGAGTAAATTTGTATTTTTGCTTGCTGAATTACAAGTCTATTTTGTGTTTGAAAAGAAATGGTAATGATGTAGGTGATGTGTTTCACGAAAGGTGAGAGAGGAGGGCTTACATGTCTTCTGTGGCTCTTCTTTAACTTCTTTCTGCAACTCAAACTGGGGAATAAGCTGGACCTGTGGCTCAGTCTTGTTAAACAGAAAACATAACTGGACTTCAAATATTGTTCTCCAAGCATTTACCAATACACAGGATTTGATGTTATCATCCAGGGTAAGCATTCACACAGAAACCAAATTCCGATTGTCAAATGTGCTTGCACTCACATACAAATGGTGAGTAGGTATACCGGACCATCAGACAGATAGTACCATTCACTAGCCACCTAATCTAAATGCTACAGCGTTGTGTGTGTGAGTGCTGATACATCACTGGGGTTATCAAGTGGGCACCTCCCATCACAGAAGTTTTGTTGATTTCGGCCCATGACACCTCCAGAAGGCTCGACGGTGATTTATGGCGTCCGTTTGCACAGTTAGGCTAATTATAGGCAGCTCTAAAATCCATTTCCTGTACAAAGCTACATAGACATTGTGGGACCCCAAGCCACTTCCTAACATATGAGCTAACTGGCTTCTCTACATTACATATAAGCATCTCATATACTGTCAAGGGCCACATAAGACCTAACTGTCTCCAATGAAAATCCCACTAGCCCTATGCCATGATCTAGGAATACGCCGTTTATTCCATCCATGCTATCTTCATAAGCTTCCACAAGAATCCAAGCATGTCTGGTGAACTTTTGTACAGCCAGTAGAGACTGTATAAAACAAATCAATCAAAAAAACAGGGCTGATGAGGAGTTAATTTGAATAAAATCAATTGATTTGCCCTGTTAAGTCCAATACCTGGAATATGACGACCTTGCCATCATCGGCCTGGAGGTAGAACGTCCATGAGGAAGTGATGAAGTTGTGAGCCTGACTCATGACATCATCCCAAAACCCTCTGACCAGAGTCAGAGGGTACAGCAGGTGAATCCTGGGCATCATGGCCACCAACTGAGAAACAACAGTAGTGAGTGCACATGACAGATTCGCATTCTCATACAGACATACTAAAGCAAACTGGAGGAAACAGTAAGCGGTGTACTCTTCCGTACCTGTTCCTGCCTTTGTTCAGCAATGGGCAGCTGATTCTGACAGCCCAGGTTACAGGCATACTGCTCATCTGACTGAGTGTAGGCTTCCCGGCAGGCTAATGAATGTTAAGAGGAGGAGAGAAGTAACAGATGGTAAAACAGGATTATGAAGGGCCCATGACAAGGGGGTTGTGTAGAACAAATTGTGTATTGCTATGAAGCCCCACATCAGTTCTTGATATCCCACCCAAATAAACTGTGTATGAACTCTGTATACTGCTGCCCAAACTCGGCATCTATTGCCCGCCCAGCCGTCCTGGTAGGGGGATCCCTCGCTTAGTCGTCCCTCCCAAGGTTTCTTCCACTTTGTTTTGTGGGAGTTTTTCCTTGTCCTTTGCTGAGGGTCTAAGGTTGGGGGGTGTTGTGTCAAACTTTGGGCATTGTGAAGCCCTTTGAGACTGTAATGGTGATTAAGGGCTATACAAATAAAATTTGATTGATTGATTGATTGTAGTCTTGGAATTGACTAGATATGCATGAACATGAATGCAACTGGAACATATTTTATACATTTTAATGACAGCATCACATAGAGAGGACACTGATGAATGACACCCAAAGCTTACTTGATTCACACTCATATTTGGTCTGATTCAGGTCTTCGCTGTCGCCAACAAACTGACAAATGGAGAATAGACGACAGCCTCTCTGGCAGGCATAGAGTTCCTCTTCCTGCACAACAACAGAGAGAGAACCAGTTCAAAGCCAATACAAACAATGACATCCGGTATGACGACGCCGTTTCAACGTATTGAACAGTTAAATAACATATACAATCAGCATCCGCCATATTTTCTTTCTAAAATCACACTTTATTGCACAGGTGATGTGTTGACGTTAAAGTACACAGGCCTGTTGTGGCTTTGCTAGCTAGCTGACTCAGTAGTACTCACCCGTGGATAAGTGTGCAAACTGTAGGTCATTTGACACGTATTATGACAAGATACCGTGTTCCCCAAGACGCTGTCAAACACGTCCGAAGATGCCGATGTGCAGGCGAGCACGACGAACAGTCCCAAAGTACAGTCAAAGGAGAGAAAAGTCCCCATTTTGTGTGCGAGTCGAGTAGCAAAACAAACACAACACAACACGGCTCTTCTTCTTCTTCCTCCTCCTCCGCCGTCTTTTTGTTCTCGCGAGAACACGACGGCCTCTTCTGCCTCCTCCGTCGCTGTGTTCTCGCGTGAACACAGAACTCTCGCGAGGAAACATTCCTCGCGAGAGTTCCGTGCCAAATTCCTGCTACCTTCAAATGCGCCTCGTAGCTCCCACTGCCGAGGTCGGGAGTCGAATTCGTGAAAGGTCCCGCATTCAAGTGCGAAAATAACAACAAAATAGACCTTATAAAGAACATTTTTTGGATGTGTGTTCTTATTTTAGAACTCAAGCAGTACAGAACTACTATTTGCTGTAGCGGCACAAGAGAAAAAGAACACCGGGCATCTATTCATGTTTAAATTGGGTAATTAAGCCAAATAGTGTTACATATGCCACAACTTTAAAGTTAAACAACGTGAAAAGTGAAACACACAATGAAGAGGAAAGAAAACACAGCCAGCACGTAACTAATATTTTCATTAGTTTATTTGCCAAAATTTGTTTCACAAAACTTAAAGAGTGAAGACAGAAACACAACAATACCGACTACTTTCACTTACATATAATAACTTTTCCATCAATTGTTGACACAATTCCATGCTCTAAAATAACATAACAGGTCCAGCTAAACGTAAAAAACTGGATAACTCAGGTATGACAAAAAAGGAAATATTTTTCAGCCTCATTCTCACTTTGTTGGGTCGTTTATGTGCGCTAAACCTTTAGTTCTCATATTTCCGACAGCCCTTAAACGCAGCAGTTGTCGCTATCTCTCGTAGCTGTACAGATTGTCAACACTAGCTTTGCCTTTACTTCTCATAGCTGTTACAACTGCTTCTACTGCTATTTTCCAATGAGTTTGCATTAAGGAATTCACCAGAAGTCAGAACACTCCAATAGATTTTAATGTTTAAACTGAAGACGTCTGGTATGTACAGGTAGACTTAGCCAGCTAGCTAACCAGTTAGCTAACCAGTTAGCTAAGTTAGCTAACCAGCTAGCTAACCAGCTAGCTAAGTTAGCTAACCAGTTAGCTAAGTTAGCTAACCAGTTAGCTAAGTTAGCTAACCAGCTAGCTAACCAGCTAGCTAAGTTAGCTACCTTGTTCTGAACAAAACACAGACTGCCAGTGGCCAAAAACCAGCTAGTTAGTGTGTGGAAATGGACAGATTTGTAGTGCGGCTGCCCAAGGGTCAAACATCCAATGAGACGAAGAGCAAGGACAAGGTTTACAGGCAAACAACGATTGAGTCTCTACGGGTGAGCTAGTCACAGACCTACTTGTGATTAAACAGGGTGAGCTAGTCACAGACCTACTTGTGATTAAACAGACTAAAGATAATGTTACTGAGTGTCACTGCCATGTGTGTCTCTCTTACAGAGGGTGGTTGTGATTGAGGACATCATGCGCTATAAGGCCATGTTAGAGTTGCCTGAACAGACCCAGGACAACCTGCTGCAGGCCCTGACAGAGCTGAACAAGAAGATGCCATCCAGGGAGGTGCTGAAGTCGACAAAAATAGGTATGGTGAAGAGACTCCATCTTCCTGCATGGCTTCCCCACATACTCCAACACTTTGGGTGATGCTACATAGACACACACACACTGTGACTCATGCAATGCACTCTTGACCTGCAGGCTGAAGAAGTGAAGTAGTTATCTTACTAAAAACTGTAGACTGTAGAACAAAACCTGCTCACCTTATGCACGTAGGAGCCTATATCAAATACACAATAAAATATGAATTGGTTCAACATGAGAACTTTCTCCCTTCTAAGGTCACACTGTCAACAAAATGCGAAAGCATGTGGACCCGGAGGTGAGTTCAATGGCAGCACAGGTTTACACTCAGTGGAAGACATTCATTGAAGAGAATTCCAACAAGCCTTCTATAGAAGTACGCTCAGACAAACAGTCTGAAGGACTCAGGAACAATGCGAGAAGACTAATGGCGGATGCCCTGGACGTCAAGGTGAGAAATAGATTTTCAGTGAAGGTCACTGTAATGGCAAACAACAATGCATTTCACTCTTTGGCTCGTTTCTTTCACTGTGCTTCTGTGTTACATTATCCATGAGTCTTTTCCCATCACAAATGCTTTATTTTTGAGTAATACTGAGTTAGTTAGTTAGTTACATATGATCCAGAAGCCTTTAATTAAAAAACTATGTTAATCTATTTATATTTTCTACAAATAAAGAAGGATTCATATTGAAATTGTACTTTTACTGTTTTCATTACAGCAAAATGTGTTGATTGCAAGTCCATTGAATTTAAAATGCTAGTTAATCACTGATTATCAATATTGAACGTATGGACAGTCTTGATGTTATGTGCTTGTGTGACCTACAGGAGGATTGTGGCCTCATTGACAACATTGAGAGAGAAGTGTTCCATCAAAGCTCGCGGTTGGTCAGCGGTTCGTACAGACGGACCATCCGGGCGTTGATCTTTGCCTTCAAACACAAACCTGAGATCAGAACTCAAGTTAAGGACAGCGCAATGTCAGTTAACCAGCTGGTTTCCAACTATAAGAAATGACCGGATGAGCCTAAAACCTCAGACTTTTCTTGGAATCGTCAAGGTTCTTGTTGCATTACTTTTTTAGATTTTTGTTTTTCTGTGTTTCTTATATTTTTTTCAAAATTGTTTTTAAACGTACTTTTATATTTTGTGGCACATGAGCCCTTTACTGCTTTATTTTTGCATGCAAATCATTGTCAAGAATGCTATGTAATTTATTGTAGAGGGATGATCATGTTATTCCTTTGTATTGGAATCAAAGGTGAATTATTCCTCATTTTAGACAACAAAGTCAGTATAGCTCTGTTCTATACTGTCACAATGAATGTATTCATACAAAAATGTGACAGTTGTACTAAGTTGGTGTCATTTCTTTGGTGGAGGGGGTAGTAAAGGTATATTTTTAAAGAAGTACTAGCCATATAATCGCTATCACCATGAGAATGACTGCCAATACGCAGATGCTGATGAAGACGATGTCACTAGGGTCAGCTGGCTCAGTATTCTCGGCCCCCCCGCTGCCGCTACTGGCGCTCTCTGTTTGGCGGACCAGCTCGTTCAGTCGATGTCGCTCTTCTGCTGAAATGATGGCCACCGTTGCCATCTTCCGCTGGGCATCACATTGCACCTCATATTCCTGCACGTTCTGCTGCTTTCCGTCAGAGAAATCGATGTAGAGTGTATTCACGAGCATGGTGATGTTCCGGCGTTTCTGTAAGGGGTTAGTGGTCACTGGGTCAATAGAGGCGACGTACTGTTCATGTCAAAGCCAACTCAAACTAAATGTCCAAGCAGTTTACAGCAAAACAGGATCAATCTATACTGATTATGGTGTAACAATAACTGCAATGAGGCTCTGTCAATACAGAAAGTATGTAGAAAGGGCTGCTCACCTGGCCAGCAGTACCACAGTTGACAAAGCGTGCAAGTATCTTAAATGTAGTGGCTGTCAACTGGGCGGCACAGGTTGGGTTCCCGAGGTAGATGCTCTCACGGTCCAGCTGAGGTAAGGACTGCTGGGCTATCAAGATTGAGAATTCTGTTCTTGTGCAGCTTATGTTCACCGGCACCACTTGGAAAGAAAAACAGACATACATAGATCACGCTGGTTTTACAGCGACATAAAAACGGGATGGAAAATGTGTGAAGATTTGTTTGCAGACATAAACATTTAACATTTTAGGCGTTTGGCAGATTCATCTCTCCCCGAGTGCAAAAGTAGAATAAGCTCAGCTGTTTAAATGAGAGCTATGGGAAGAAAATGTAGGCAAGCATTTTAGGATTGATTTACCTCCAACATAGGAAGCAGAGAAGCCCCTATGAGCTTTATTCCTGTCTGTGCTGAGTACCACCAATAACTTGTGGGCCTTGGAGATGAGCGAGGGAGGGTGTTCCCTGCCACACCAGCGTCCCAGCAGGGGGTCTGTCTGGCTGTCCCCGTCATAAACTGCAACCGAGTCATAGTCGCACTCATCTGACAGACTGTTACGGTCCTCCAACTCCATGGCCGGGAAGAACAATTTGATCCGGTATCCAATCGCTAAGGTAATGGTCCAGTGGCAGTTGATGTTGTTGGGGTAGATGTTGGGGTAGTGTGGGCTGCTGAAGTTGCCATTTACAGCTGATAGGACCTGCTGGCATTCTCCTGTAAAAGTACAGTTCAGAAGAGTTCAAGTCAGTGTTCTCCATGATGTCCGATAACTACAGTGCTTTTAGGTTAAGTTTGATTCCAGAATGAGAGATCAATTTTTTGAGTGCTATCAAGTTATTGGCAATTTAAATCCTTTGTTCGTGAAAAGATCTTCAGTCTGGATGCTTTATATTTTGAAGACACTACTGTATATGATGAAGTTAAGGGAGTTTTGTCTACCAAAGGGTATACATTACCATCTGAAAGTACTTAAAATGAAATACAGAAGTATAATTCAAATGTAAAGTATTTAACCGCCTGAGTCAATACTTTGTAGAAGCACCTTTGGCAGCGATTACAGTCTTCTACATCTGTATCAGCTTTACCACATCTGGATTTGGGGATTTTCTCTCATTACTCCTTGCAGGTTTGCTCAAGCTTGGTCACATTGGGTAGAGAGAGAGTGTCCATCTGTCCACAGATTTACAATGGGATTCTGGGAAGTCTGGACATGGTTGTGCCACTCTACGACTCACGTTCTTGTTCTGAATTAATTAGTAAGTATTGATTTTGCTGTAATCTAAGTTTTTTGGCAGTTTGAAGACAGTTCTGCTTAAGGATTTGCTTCCATTCCTTGTTCCCTGTGTCCTTAAACGTTTCCCAGTCCCTGCCACTAAAAGGCACTCCAACTGCATGGCACTGCCACCAGATGGGTGATGTGTTGTTCCCAGTTGCTTCCCAGTTGCTGTCAGACATAGAACTTAAATGGCTGGAGAGTTCAGTTTTTGTTTTAACAGATCACAGAATCTTTTGCTTTGTGTCAGTCTTTCAGGTGCCTTTTTTGTCTCCTCTTGGCATGCTGTCATGTCATATTTTGCCATATTTTGAATTACTGCATTGACTGTCTGTCTGGCGAGATCTTCCATCACAGCCAAGGAAATCTATAGTTCTGTAATATCTTGGTCACCACACGTCAATTTGTCTGAATGAGAAGCTCTAGAAGGAGTCATGGTACTTCCATATGTTTTCCATGTCCTAATGATGGAGTCTACTGTGCTCTTGTGAAGTCCCAACACTTTAGAAATGGTTTAAAACCCTTCTACCCGTCTCCAGATCTACTTTCTGAAGCCACATTGCATTTTTGGAATAGAACTCTTCACACCAAGATGAATTACCTGAGTAATAGTATGCCTTGAAACCCCGTCCCCCAATGTTGAAGTCAGACTTGAAGACTACCAGAAGCTGGTTGGACGTGGTGACTGTATTAGGGGGTTTATCTCCCCCACAGTAGTTGCCCAGGTGGCGGTGGGTGACTGTGGGGCCGTCAAATAGGGCAACAAAGTCAAAATTACAGCCCTCATTGTTCTCCAGCTGGAAATCCAGGAAGACCAGGCTGACCACGGTGCTGTTGGAGACGTGGATGGTCCAAGAGCAGTCAGCGTTATTACTATACTCCTGAGGGTAGCCTGGACTGGAGATAACGCCTGACAGGCCAGTTAGGACTCCACCACACATATCTAGAAAGAGTAGAAAGCAAATGTGAATGTACTTTTATTACATAGAGACAACAACAAAAACTGACCTTACAAACCATACAACAACTACTAGAGAGGGAAGTAATGAGTATTTATTTGTTGTATGAGAAAGAATTGAAAACAAAATGGGTCCACCTACGCCACTGAATGTGCATAGGTTACTGTCAGGGACGTGCAGATGGGGTGGTTATAGTGGCTGTAGTGGCTCGAGCCACTGCCCCTTTTGCCCTCCTTGTTCAGCAATTGGTGCAGCAGTGCAGTGTGGGAAGGGTGAGTCTTTAAAACTAAATCAAGCAAATAAAGCGATGAGTGGTGCCCTTTTTCTTGGCTTGAGCCCCTCAAAATGTCTGTGCACGCCCCTGGTTACTGTACAGTATAATGCATCTTTACAGTTTACCTTCCCAACTTCTGGGTCTTCACTTTGTGGCCATACTACAGTCAAAAATTGCTCTATCTTCTTAAATGTTGTCTTTTCTGTCTGTATAAGGTTATAGTGAGACATTTGCTCTCCTGTGAGGTTCAGACATGGAGGTTATAATAAACATTATAGCTGAAAAGTAGTTCCAGTGTTGCAACTTGGCTGGAAATAAACAACCAAGTTCTAGGCAGTTAGCCAGCTGATCCCTAGCCTTGCCTTGTATAGAATATGAATATAAGAATATACCTTTTCTGTAGCCCACAGTGAACCCCTTATGGGCTACATGGCGGTCTGAATGGAAGATGATGGACATGACATTCCAGGAGGAGGTGAACTGGGGTGGAGAGATGTCGCCACAAAATGTCCCAAGGTGGTTCCCCTCATCCTCAGATATGCCGTTGTAGATCTTGATGTAGTCATAAGCACAGTCGGCATGGTATTCCAGCTCAAAGTGGTGAAAGGTGAGGAGGACAGAGGAACCCTCCGCCACCACAATCAGCCAGACGCACTCAATGTTGTATGGGTACAGGCCTGGGAAGTTCGGACTGGATATATTGCCAGATGGGGCAGATAGGATCCCGCCACATTTGACGCCTCACAGTAATAAGAAATATAAATGTCACTCTGCAAGAAGTTTCATTTCAGCTCATAAAGATGCGTACAGTACAGTATGCCATACACATTTGACAAACAAGATACTCAATAACGTTTCTAGTCAAAAATATTGTCATATATGGAAATGCTCAGGACCTTCATAGTTCATGGTTCTCTATTCAATTATTTTCTTCGTTTTTCTATTTACTCACGACTTGATACGACCTTTGAAAGTCTATTAAAAGCTGACATTGAACAATTGAGGCCTAACATACTCACTATGTACAGTAGCAATAAGATAAAGCACTCCCATCAAGTTTAGGCTTTGCTCCATCAAGATAACAAATAGCAACTCACCTTTTTTAGAATCAGACTTGTCAACAAGCAGCAGTAAATGAATAAGCACAGCCACCCGGAGACTCATGCTGTTATTGTTGGTTGGGCTTGTCACGCCTCAGATACAATAACAACAGGAGAAGACAGCGGCGATGTCAGAGCTCACAGACTTGAGACGCCTGTAGAAGTAACAGGACGTTGAAAAATTCATCACAGCCTGAATTAGGAACCTGATAGCTGCCGCCCTTTCCCCTTTCTCCCCCCCTCGCTAAATTTTAATGACCGATATCAAATGAGCACAAGCGGCTTGTCAGGACACTGTTTGGAGAGAGGGTATACATTTTTAATGATGGTCACACACATTGGACACCGGCTCTGCTGGAGTTGATACAAGAGAGGGGAAGAAAGAGGATGATCTTATGTGGCACTAATATAAATGGCTTCATTAGGGAGATGTGAGGGAGAAAACAGCCCAGAATCATTGATGTCATAGGGGACACTGAGTCAACATCTGATTTCATTATGCTGAAGTAAAGCTCAAAGACAACAAACAATATGCTCATCCTTATACTTTCCAATGAGCATGTGTATCAATTAAGTAATGCATCTGAATTCTGTTAGTACACACATACACCATCACACTGGATTGACACTGCCTATACGTCATTAGTTGTATGAAGGTTATTATGATGGCCACTGCTCTGGGGATTTAGCACAGTGAGTGTAAACTTTAGAGAAGCGGTGCTAAAGTTGTATTATTGAACGTTAAATATGTTAATGTGGAGTTACTAAGTGGAGTTGCTGCAGTAAAAGCAGTATACTCTGTAAATAAATGAGTGCCACTTCAGCAGAGCTTCAAAGCACTGGTTTCTAGAGTGAATATCTAATGCCCACAGTAAACAGTGTAGATGGCTGAGGAGAGATGATAGGTGGTGCTGTTGTACTACCGTCTCACCATGAAAAGCACCACTGCCTTTTAAAAAGCCAATGCCGAGTTCTGAGCTGAAATATATAAGAATGTGATTAAAATCTGTGTTTTTCGCATGGCAGTTCCTGCAACGAAAATGAGCCGCCTCGCCTTCGAATTTTAATTCCATCCTCGGTGAAAACGTGTCATTGTTCAAGGATGTGGACAGAATGTGGCAGCGCGGAAATGTGTTTCAGAAAGATATTGTTTGTTTATAGCAATTAAATCACCTATTAGCGAGTAAAGACTAAAAATAAGGCAGCGATGAAAATGAGAGTTTAAGTGGAAAAGGGACATCAGTCAAACAAGTAGCAGCCTTTGGCACTGTGATGTCTCTGAGAGCATAAATTGAATGCATTTGGTCCAAAGATACATAAAATTAGTTTTGCAGTTAACCATATTCAACCAATGATATGAATTATCCATTATTAATACCTCAGTCAGATGGGATTTAGCTGGTTTGGCAGAAGTGTGTGTGTGTGTGTGTGTAGTGGCACTTGACAGCTAACACTTGACATCATAAAAAACTAGAAGGTTGATGTGTGATGTTGATATTTGTAGGCAATTAAACTAAACTGCAAACTGCCTGTAAAAAAGTTCCCTCTCTTCAACATAAGTTATGTGAGATTCTGTGCATGGGGACTGCTCGTAAATGCTCAATCTGACGAATGCTGTCGAAAGCCAAACAGATATGGTTCATATGAGCCCCAACAGTCGGAGGGAAGATGATAGGAATATATATATCTAAGAGTGAAAACGTTTCTCAGACAGCCTGCAGCATGTGAGGAGATCTCCACGCTGCTTTTGAGTGTCCCCGGTGCTGTATTGTACGATGTTTGGGTACGTGTGATTTGTTTTTTAATATTAAATGTACAGTATAATGTAGAATCAGGTGTTCAGAAAGACACCACAGCCCATGTTTCATCCAGATTATTTTGCAGGGCTGGAGGCTGAATTCTGATTTCCACGTTCACCTCCGTTTTGATTCCAACGTTGTGTCTCTAGTGCAGTGTTATAGATACGTTGTTGTGATGGAAGTGCTGTTTTGGCCGTACTTGCTTATAATACTGAGAGTATTTCACATTTGTCAAATTTCCATAGTAGTGGTGACAATTCCCATGCAGTAGTGGCCCACCCATATGCTATATGAATACAGGGGGAACATTTCTGCAACCCTGTACCTTGTATTCCCAGCTGGTGCTCTTGGTTTTTCTCTCCCTCATATAGTCATTCTGTTCCCACTCTCTCCATTCTGCATTGTTACATTTTCACCTTTTTTCCTAACCAAAGACCGTATTGATATTTCATTGCATTTCCAACTCAGGGAGCTCACAGATTGGATTATGGACCACAATCAGCTAAGCTGCCCTCTATAGTAGGACGCACATTGAAATCAAGTATTCAGGTTGAGGAACAGAAGGGAGAAAGAATCGACTTCCCCTGGTGAATGTCACTTCTTCCTCCTTCCCACTCTGGATAAGACAACATTTGTAGTGATGTTATGTGCTTTAGTCATAAAGATGGAGTTACTCACAACCAGAATCCAAGAGTAAAGATGAGCCAAACACACTAAAACATAAACATCAAGTATAACAAGATACTGTGAACCTCTTCTAAAATACACATCAGCAATGGTTGGCTGCTTTTGGTGCCAACGCTAATTAGAATCCTCCTAAGATTGTTGTTTAGAAAATGTCAGATCACGAGGCTCATAAACCTTTGAGATTCTCCATCAAACATATTGCAGCATCTTTGCTGTTGAGTACATCTCAATGAGGTTTTTCTAAAATAGTTTGAACTATATGGGCGACCAATGAAATGTCAACGAATTGAAATGCACAAGTGATTGCTTCTTTTTTCCCTGGAGGTCAATGACACTGAATACAGCGATATACAGATATCTTATCATTGAAAATATATAGTATATTTGTCAGAATGTATAATGTCATTAGTTATGACAAATGCGAATAACTCTGGAAGACATTGTTTGAGTTTTACTTTAATTAACGACAAGTTCTATGTTTCTATTTGACCAGGAAAATGAGTTTTATGACAGTTGTCCATAGAGAAAATAGATAAAAGAATTGCATGAAAAATAGAGCACCATAAATCAGTTCCAACTGAATCGTCTGGAGAGCAGACAACTGAGTTGGTTTGGGCAAAAGCGACAGCGTTTTAATTAATCATTCACAGAGTGATGCTGCAGTGTAAATACTCTGGATAACAGAAACCTGAAGGGTGGAAGAGAAGAGCACACTGGCACATAAACAGAGTACAATTATGGCCCTTAGCAAGAGCACTTAATTAAGCTGTTTTAGTACCCTTTACTCACTGGGTACTACATATCTGACTCACAAGGCATCAGCTGTATAGCAGAAGGAGATTGCTCTTGCTATGATCCTGCATGAATATTCACACATAAGTAATTAAAAGAGTGAATAGGATGATGAAGTGGATGGGGCAAGAATATGTGAGACAAAAAACAAGACCGTCGAAACCTAGCATGCGGTCTCCCTCATGTCTCTCGGAGCATGGAGAGCTGTTTGCTGTTCCTAGGCGCACTTGAATGCACCACAATGTATTCCGGTGAAAGTCGTAGCCGAATTTCCTAGGCGCACTTGAATGCATCACAATGTATTACGGCGAAAGTCGACCAATGGTGTAACCCTCTGCCAAACACTGGAATTTCCTAGCCTGAAAAGTACATTCAACACACCATGACATCGCCAAATGCCCAAATTTCCTAGGTGCACTTGAATGCATCACAATGTATTACGGCGAAAGTCGACCAATGGTGTAACCCTCCGCCAAACACTGGAATTTCCTAACCTGAATAGTACATTCAACACACCATGACATCGCCAAAAGCCCAAATTTCCTAGGTGCACTTGAATGCATCACAATGTATTACGGTGAAAGTCGACCAATGGTGTAACCCTCTGCCAAACACTGGAATTTCCTAGCGTGAATGGTACATTCAACACACCATGACATCGCCAAATGCCCAAATTTCCTAGGCGCACTTGAATGCATCACAATGTATTATGGCGAAAGTCGACCAATGGTGTAACCCTCTGCCAAACACTGGAATTTCCTACCATGAATGGTACATTCAACACACCATGACATCGCCAAATGCCCAAATTTCCTAGGCGCACTTGAATGCATTTCATCACGCGTGTGAAAGTCGACCAATGGCGTAACTTCATCAGTCACCTAAACTATGACTTTGATGAAAAATATGAGGGTGATGTGAAAATAATTTGTCCAGCGCCGTGTCAGTTCTGTTGCAGTTTTGATCCTTCGAAGTGAACACTTCTGGAGTCTCTGAATGTAACATACTAACATGTCCTGAACGTTCTCCTACACATTCTACAGTACAGTAGCCTGTCCCTGATGGTTTGCCAGCTCCACAATACTCCACAGGGGTGTGCTCTACTGAATGCCAGTATCCCACAGAGACAGCAGCCACAGTGCAGTGCTTGTGGTACTGAGAGCCTGTGACTCAACATCCAAGATTCAATACTTCCTTATGTCAGCAGAAATGATTTGAATTTTGCTCCAGTGCAGCTCAAGTTAAAGCCCCAAAACAAGAGATATAATAACATACATATACCATCTACTTACAGTCTCATATATAATGTATTGTATTCTTATACGTTTGTAGATACCATAAGGACATGTCCTTGTCCACAGCTACACTCCCTCCCTACTGTTGACCCTTTTGGCCTTGGTGGCCTTCTGGGGCTGGAGCTGCCCGTCGCTTCCTGACAGATGGCATAGCATACCAGTCATTTCCCGGTCTATGTGGGGCACCAGCTGTATGTACAGGCTGGGTACATACTGTGTAAAAAAAGGACTGTATTTACATAGCGCTTTTCTAGTCTTCTAGAGACCACTCAAAGCGCTTTTACAATTCATACACTTCACACTTTACCCATTCACTCTCACATTCACACACCGACGGCGGTGGCAACCATGCAAGGCACCAACCTGCTCGTCGGGAGCAGTGAGAGGTTCAGTGTCTTGCATGGTGCCACCGCCGTCGGTGTGTGAATGTGAG
>CABFOS010005657.1:1775-13626 GCA_900660315.1 Diretmoides pauciradiatus | reverse complement strand
TATTATAAAGTTCTTCAAAATTTAAAACCACTAATATAAGTCTCTAATCACAAGATCATAAAACGTTTTTAGTATTTACCTTGATTTATGGAAAATATTGCTGGCTGCCTGGCTGTTTACTAGTGGCGACCGGCGACTTTCTTCTTCTTCTGTTTTTTATTGGCGGTTGGCATTCAACTTTTGGCGTGCATTACCGCCACCTACTGAAATGGAGTGTGGATCAGAATGTTTGGCTTACTCTAACTATACTACCAACTCACCCTTTAAACCTACTGAAATGGAGTGTGGATCAGAATGTTTGGCTTATTCTAACTATACTACCAACTCACCTTTAAACCCTCTGAATTAACCCTGTGTGTTTTAAAAAGGAGAAAATTGCCCTATACACCACGTGACGACCGGCGACTTTAGCCACCCGGAAGTAAGATGTTTGTTGTTGTGACGTCACGCTGATTTGGCCAATAGCATTGGAGTCTTAACAAGGCTAGCTGTTAGCATCGCGGCTAACGTTAGCATTAGCGATGTCCGCGGCTAACGTTGATAGCATCTTAGCGGACTTTTGAGTGATCCTTCTGAGCATTTACAATGATACAAACTGCACCACTGTAGTGTTAAACATTAGACATCGTTTCCATCGCTCCGACTGGTTTGATGAAAAGTATCTGAGTGCATTGACAACAGGCTATCGTCATTACTAACATGGAGGTTTAGCACACTAGCAAACAGCTGCTCTGCTTACCGGAGCTCACCACGAGGCTACTTCACTGAATGAATGAACATGGGATCAAACAATAATAATAACGTTTCCATATGATTTCACATGTTAAACAGGTAATTAATAAATTAATGGTCTCTAGTGTTCAAAAAACTAACTCCTCGCGTTAGTTTTTCATGCACATGTTGGGTCCTGATAAACAAACAGCTTATTCGTAGTTCATATGTGAGGGAATTGATCAAGTAATCAGGACTTTATTAGGACTTTTGTGTTGCGTTTCATACCGGGAGTTGTTAGGCGGTATCTCAGGTAGAAAAGAACGAAGACCGGAAGACCGCAGGTAAGTCTCTAACATGAGAGATACCACACTCTGGTAGAAACTAGTAACTACACCCTAAACAACATAGGTTTAGTACCCATAGACTTCATGTGGGTTACACAAATAAGAACTATATCTATGTATCGATGCCTCCCCCCCTTTGGTGGTGTTGTTTTCTCTTTTTGTTTTGTTTTTCTCACTGTGTGTTATTGTTGTTGTTGATGTATGTGATTTTGTTGTTGTTGTCTTTGTGTCTTTTTGTCATGTCGCTTGTCTAATAAGTATGTGTTGTCTATAAATAATATTTTTTTAAGAAGAAAAAAAGAAGTACTACCCTGACTTCCTCTTAGCTCTTATTGAATTTTTGCACTTTCACTTCAGCTCTGGTTCTGCTCTTATATGCTTGTTTAGAAAGGAGAGGCACTTATGATTCCTGGTGACTAGTAGTTGTCTTGACTACCTACATGTACATTGAATGCACTTATTGTATGTCGCTTAGGATAAAAGCGTCTGACTGTAATGTAATGTAATGGTAAATGGACTGTATTTATATAGCGCTTTTCTAGACCACTCAAAGCCAGAAATAGTGGCCGTTGCCCCCAGAGTCTATTATCATTATCGAAAGTTCCGAGATTGCATTGGGGTTCATCTTGAAGTTAAATCTTGACTTTTTCGAGGAACTGCAACAGTTTCCATAATACTGTCAAATGGAGTTACTGATAATCATTCATCAATCAATCAATCAATCAATCAATCATTTATACCCAATCACGTTTAGCAATCACAGTTTTGTAACAAATTAAAAGGGATTGAAAGATAGACTTCTGAACTCTCTTCTCTCTTAAGCTAATAGCTGCATCCACAGGCATGGCAACAGCATCCAAGGCTTGAACGAGATCTACACTCTCAGAAAAGAGGGTTCCAAAAGGGTTCTTCACAGAGAGATAGGGTTCTACCTAGAAACATTTGCCTCTAGGAAACCGTTTTCTCTTGGCAAGCTTCCAGAGGGGTTCTTAGGGAGGCAAATGGTTATATCAAGAACCCTTTCTCTTAAAAGAACCCTTTTGGGAAGAAGGAGTTCTAGAAGGAATCTTTGGAAGGCAAAATAGTTCCATTATATTTGTTTGGTAACTTTGTTTTGATGTTAAACACAACTATAGATAATTAATCACAAATTAATTAGGGTTCTAGGTGACACCATGAAGGGTTCTTTGTAGAACTCTCTGGGACGGTTCTAGCCTAGGTGTAACCATAAAGGGTTCTTTGTGGGGGCTCTAGGTGTAACCCATCAGGTAAGGTTCTTAGTAGAACCCTCTGAAAGGGTTCTAGGTCTAACCCTTTGTAAAGGGTTCTACCAGGAGCCAATAAGGGCTCCCCTATGAGGACAAGCCGAAGAACCTTTAATGGTTCTACTTGACCCTTCTTTTTCTAAGAGTGTAGGTTCTTAATGGGATTGAGATCAGGACTCATCTGTGGCCGCACCAGAACAGTCCACTTTCTTTTGAACCATTCCTGGGTGCTTTTGGATCATTTCCCCACTGGAGGACCTATGACCTTTGATTGACACCCAGTTTTCTGACACTGGGTAGAACATTTTGCTCCAGAATGCCTTGGTAGCCTTCTGATTTCATGATGAGCCGTCCAGTACCAGAGGCAGCAGAGCAGCAATGTGGAACAATCTGTGACTGTAAGTGTGGTGTTCTTTTCGTTTAAGTCATCTGTAAACAAAGCACTGATCTCTATTGCTCTAATTGGGTTTCATCTGTCCACAGAATATTTTCTCCAGAGGGATTCAGGTTTGTCCAGGTGGGTCTTGAAGAAGATCAATCAGGCCTTCTTGTGTTTCTCCTTTCAACAGTGGCCTCCAACTGTGAAGCCCTTCTTGGTTCAATGTTTCGGCATATGGTACAATCTGAAACCATTACCCCGGACTTCTCTAGTTTTCCTCTTAGCACCACGTCCACTCCAGAAGATACTGTATAGTATTTGCATAAAATACAAGGGTGCCAATACTCTTGGCCTGAGCTGTACAGTACTGTATGTTGCATTGCATCAGCTTCCATTAGTGAATACATATATGCATGATCACCATTTGATTTGATCCGACGGATTTTTCCCAAACATTAAACAGCAATAACCATAAATATTAAATGACAGACTTTGCTGAAAGTAATGACACAGAAAACAAGATAATGTTTCTGTCTGATCGCAGAGGGACAGAACAGAGTGTAGAGGGGAGTGATGAAACACAGACCTTACTGCATGACATTATTTTACTCTCCCAAACAGAATTCCTCTTCGCATTTCTTTTAACTCGTCCCTTTCATTTGAAAACATTAGCTTCTCTTTGATTTCAAAAAGCGCTCTCCGGCCTGCACGGACACATGGCCGTCTTAAGGTCCCCGAGTGCGGCTTTTCTGCCATCCGTGACGTGTTATTTAAGATGTCTGAACGGGTCAGTCAGAGGTGAATTGCTCACACAAGTGGAAGCCGGCCGGGCCTGAGCGCCTCGCCTCTTTCCTTCCAGCCTGTTTGATTGGGTTTTAGCACTCGGTTAGCACCAGGAGGCCCTCAAATGGATTGCTGTCAGGGCAAGGAGACGTGGTGAACGGAGAAAGTGACAGTGCTCTGGCTGTCGCTACCAGTTGACTAGAGATCCCTTGCGTGTCACCTCTGTACCCCCCCCCCCACACACACACACACACTTCCTCCTCAGCTTGCCTCCCCTTTGTTCAGTTCCTCGCCTTAGCTCCATTGTCGCTCTGTCAGCCCTTCTGCGCCCCAGGAGGCAGCGCCAGGCCCTGTCAATTAGGCTCCGGTTATCACTGAGATGTGGCCGACACGTTCCAGTCATTTGGACTCCCAGGAGTCATGAGATGGAACCTTATTGACAGATTGTTCCCTGTAATAATACCTCTTCACACACGGTATTGGCAGAGTATTTTCTACAGGTGGACCATGCACCAGCTAGTTATTTACACTAGCATTTGGAAAAGAGCACTTTTGGTCTCGTTGCTTCATCTCTCCACCATTTGTGTTGACATTTAGAAACTGAAATGCAAACCTCGGCTTCAGTGCGTAGGGAACATATGTTACTCTCTGATCCTTTGATCCTTTACAGTATAGCACAAGCTCAAATTGCAAAATGGACTCTCCTGTAGCACTGTCATGTCTATTTTCTCATCCAATTCATCACTTTTTGGCTTCAAGCTGCAACCATGATACACACAATGCTCCACGCCGACAACAGTGGCTCACTTGAACTTGTGGTGGCGGGGTCGGTCTCTTCAAATGACCTGGGTTACTGCATCTGTTGTCTTCCCTCTCGCTATAACGTGTTGGTTCATCTGCTATTAACATTCAGATTACTTGGTCAGATCATTTCTAAAACACATTTCCTCCGTTAGCCATTAGAAACTGGCTCAAATAAAGTAGAAATAAAACGAATACATGTATTTGAATACATTTACAAGTATGTAAATAGAGTCGTGTGGGCAGAGAGCGGAAAATTCCCTTCCTGCTTTTGTAGAAATCCATTTCCGACCACAAGGAGACATGGGGGGGGATCATGAATGCAGACTTCGTTTTAATGATTAATGATGGCAGATATTGAACACATGCTCTTTTTGGGGCTTAAAACGCCGGGAATCTTGTTTACAGATATCTGGGCTATGATTCATTCTCTGTCTGGCCTTCTCTAATGCCATAAAATGCACCTTCCATCACAGATAAACCTGTAATGGTAGAATATCCAGACAGCTAAACCCATTATCCATTCATTTGTGTTGCATTGTGGGTGAGATAGTGGTTCCTCTGAGTACTTCATCCCCGCACCAGACATACCACTAACCACAGACATCAGAGAGTCAATCCCATTTGATTTTGCCTCTGAATCACTGTGGTGTGATTTCTATTGACGAACAGAAGAGCATATGGAGACGTGATTTAATTACATCCAGTACATAGAAAAGTACCATTAAAACTGCAATTTCAGCATCTTGAAGGCTAAGAAGTATAGTGGAAAGTTTGCAGCAAGAAAGTAACTTCATACATAATAAACAGAGAAAAAATCATGGAAATCCCATCGAGTAACATTCATGGCATTTTAATTATGGCATTTAAAAATATATAAAAAGAGTTGATGCGATGATTAACGGCGAAACGCGGTCTCGGAATACCCAGATTATTGGACTGATTTTTCAAATCCTCATTAAGAATAATTATCTTTCTTAAAAAAGCTGATTAGCTTTCTTTTCTTCTTCCGATAATAGTTTGAGCTGATATAAGCTCCTCTTTTTTTTTAATATAACGTTGTGGTCGCCAGTGATTCTGTTTTAAACTTCATCGTGGCGCTAATCCGTACGCCTCGAGTGATAAATCCTGAAGATCCGTGGCTAATCTCGCCCAGCACTGAGAGGAGAGTCGGCCCCTCCAATACAGCCGCACATCAACCTGTCAGAAGCAATTATCATTTAAGACAACTCTACTCTGGTTCTCAAACACCCTGAAGATACTGAGAGGAGACAAAAATCTGGGCCACAAGTGTGTGCGTGTGCGTGTCTGTGTGTGTTTCGAGACCCTAGGACTTCACTGGAGAAGTTGGGTGAACAAAACCACAGGCAGTGGTGTCCCCCCTTTGGCATCTCAGTGTTCTCCCCAAGTAGAATGAAATGTTTGCATCTATGTGTGTATTCATTAGAAAGCCGACTGAAACAACATTGACGCATCGAATCATAGCTGGATCGCACGCACCGCGGCACGGTGGGGTGAACATGTCTGCATGCATATATGCACATACGGAACATGTTTGCATTCAACTGCTATGCGATGTCTCAGGTTTGCGTGTGTATTTTACACGTTGGTATGGGAATCAAATTTGCATTAGAATTACTGTATGGGTGTTACGACATGCACACACACTTAGATGCACAATGAAGCAACTCCCGTAAGTGCTTACTTGTGGTGCACGCTACTCAGGATGCAGAAAGGTCAAGAAATGTCTGCCTTGTATAGTACAATATGATTACTCTCAATTTAACACCCAACGGAGAGCACCAACATCAAGCTATAGATCTTTTACTGTATATACACCAGTCATTTTTCAGCTGAAAGTCAGCAACTGTCGACATTAGGATGCGTCAACACCCGAACCCTCATACTGGATCCTAACCTTGTGCATTACTAATGACATACCTGTGTTAAGATGGTATAACATCTGTGCTTATTATCCCCACCTTTGTTGGCTACTGTGGCACCCACTCATTAGCCGCCACTGCAATGAATTACACCTCACAGCTATGCTTTTTGTCACTTTAACAAGGAGTCTGGACTGGAGTAGCGACGTAGTCCCATCACTACGCTGTTAATGCGATAATCATTTGCAGCACGAGCCACTGTGCTGTGCTGCACTAACAGGCAGAGATCTGCTGGTTGATCCTGATGCGGTGCAGCAACAGTACGGAAAAAAGGCCACGCTCAAAAGCATCGCCGAGCAATGCCGAGCGCCGCCGACCTCCGCTCCTCACGTAAAGTAACCAATTAGAAAGCGGGGCTTTGATTTGAGCCCAGGCACTGTCATTACTGTGCCAGTCACCGATGCCCCCCCCTCACCCCCTCGCCACCCATTGTGCCTAGCGCCGTGATAAATAATTCATACCTATAGGAACATGTGAAGGGCACATGCTGGGCGCTCACTCAGGACCACGCTTCCACGCAATTTCATGATCGATATACAAAGGAGGCATTTTCTTTGCCCGTTGAATAGTTATTTCAGAACAGTGGGGGGGGGACTAAAATTTATTATTACACATAACAGCCTACACAACCTAACCGGATACGTGGAATTTCAACAATCCTTTAAGATGTCAATCATCCACATTCCACGTGACGTGTGTGCAAAGTTTTGGTTTCGTGCCACCGTTCTGTTGGCCAGTTTACTGTGTATTATCTTGACCTGTACATTAACAGTCTAATTAAGGTTTGATGAGCAACGTTCACGGCACATTTTGTTTTTACATTCCCCACACACACACGTCCGGGGCCATTTTATAGACGGTTATAAAATGAACTCGGGGCGCATATTTCATCAACACTTCTTCCCGATATAAATCAGGGCTGATGTCAAACCCAAATCAGTATTCTGTTAACAGCTCACTTATGCCTCATTAACGAGTGGGCTAGATGTTGCCATGACTACCCGGTGGAAAGGCCATCGGGGGTTCACCGTGTCAGCCCTCCACTCCCTACCACTTCAACTCTCTCCTCAGACACACAAGAGTCATTACCCTTTGCCTTGATTGGCAGATAGACGTATAGAATGTAAACCCATAGGAAAATGACTTAAATTTCATGTATTCCAATGGTTACATAAACTATAGTTATTGTGTAACTTCTGTATCTGCCTATACTATAATATTGTGTGATGCTCCTCTCAGGCGTTGGGCATGAAGCAGCTGCCATGTTCTCAGGTAAAGAGGGCCCCTCTCTTTGCTAATGGCACTCCAGCGAATGACCTTGACAGCTTGAAAACGAGCGCATTAAGTAGAACACTTTAAGGTATAATTATGCACTTGTTCCTGTGGAATTATTTAACCCAGCGGCGCAGAATAGATGAAAAAAATAAAATAAAATATTATTTCCCCCCCAAATGTCTATCAAAACAATGAAGGGACGGGACTGTCTTTGATATGAATACATGAAAGGGAGCATCACTCCACTCATTAAGTGAGCGCATTCAGAAAGTGGTAGGAGGTAAGTAAAGCTACAGCAGCCAACACTGTTATTAGTCTTCATACTAAGAGGTTGTACAGTAATGTGCTCTAATCTTTTACAAAAAAAAGTTTGACTAACAATCAAAGCAGAATAATGAGCGTTCCAAACACGGCACAATGAGTATTAACAGTGTTCCAATTTGCCAAACAAAAGGCACATGTCATTTGCCTGTGATGTTGTAGGTTCAGGTCTGGTCTCTCTCGTGTCTCTCAGCTGTAATGTTTAATGAAGAAGAAATACCTTAAATTAGGGCTGCGCGATAAATCGATTTTGAATCGTAATCCGATTAATTAGTTAGGACGATGTTAAAAACATGAAATCGAGTCAAATCGACGTTCCCTTTAACTAGCGCAATTATGGTACATCTCTCTCTCATGTCTCCGGCTGTGCGCCTCCGGATTCCGTAGTAAATATGGATGGGGATCGAGACCAGATTTCTCAAAGCCCGATAATCAATAAGGTTTTCGCTTATCGATACTGAGATCGAGTCTAGCGGGTCCTATAATGTAACGTTATATCTCGAGTCACGTCATATCAAATCGCTGTCCGCAGCGAGACGAGCCGGACTTATCAAGAGACACGCCGTCTCACTACACACACACATTGTTTGCGGTTACTAAAAGTGGAACAAGCTCTTTAGTCGCTAGTCGCTTTACCAATATCTGCCGTAAGTGGAAAAAGATTAGGGATGCTGTGGGTTTGGTCAAGAAGACTGTAAAGGTGACTTTATTAATCCCAAGGAATTTATCTTTGTTTAAGGTTTGCAATTGCACTTTATTTCCAATAGGGACATTTGTTTGCCAATTTTTGAAATAAAAACAATATTTGAGATAATTTAATCTGTTGTCTTTTGTAGTTTTACCAAAAAAATCGTAATCGAAATCGGAAATCGAGTTTTCAGAGAAAAAATCGGGGATTTTATTTTTAGCCAAAATCGTGCAGCCCTAGTCTGTCCTATGTTCTTCTATTCTCATGCGCCAAGTGGGGTCGTGTCGTCACCGTTTTTACAAGAATTGCGTTTGTGCCAGTTTAACGGTAATGGCGGCGTTTTCAAAAGCTTGCGTTTTCAGGCACCGAAAACCCCGTTTTCATGGGTTGTCGTGTGAATGAAAGGCAAATCCGCAAAAAACGTTTGCCGTTTTATGCAGGGACCGTTCTTGTGTAAACAGGCCCTAAACGACTAAAGAATGCTTTGCAATGTTATTCCACGGAAATAAAGCAACAGCAAAAGTCAGGTTGCAGGGAAGCGAGACTGTTTGTTTTTGACTTCTGGGCTTGGATTTCCACATTTCCAGAAACCCATGGTGAACGCGGTGCCTGTGAATGTATCTGACAAGAGAATAAGGCTGGTTGAGTCCCTGCTGTGTTTGATTTGATCAGACTCCCAGGCAGCAAAGCTTCCTCTTTGGAGTCAAGGCAGGTGGACGGGGGCTAGAAGCTCAAGAGGAGAGCAGGAGGGTTTTCACGTCTTAATGGAACGTGGCAGTGGTGATGGTGGGGGGGGGATGGGAGGGGGACAACAAAGCCCTGAGTGCAGGACAACAGTGCATGCTTCTCTAAAACTAGCACATGCTCCATGTAGAAGAAGAAAACACGCTGTTATGAAGAACGTGGCTCCTGGGTTTAAACATTTCTTTTATACAAGTCGCAACCACCAGTCAAACATATGAGTCTGACAGGTTCTCACATTGAGCGGTATAAATTTATCCTCCTGAAAAACAAATTCTCAGCTTCAGTCCTTGACTTTGTAAACATTTAGAGAGAGAGAAAGAGAGAGGTGGTTTTGTGAGAGTAGAGAGGAAGAGGAGAATTAGCATGTACAGTGTTCCAATACAGTAGTCCTTTTTAGTCCAACTGCTGTGAGCAGTCCCTTCCTGTCCTGTTCGCTGGTCCTGGGTCAGTTCGGTGACCTCTGACCCGCACCCCGTCCGTTGAGAGGAAACCCCTCCTTTACTAAAAGTGGAAGCGACTACTCGGATTGTCCGCCAGAATTCCCCCGAAAGTGCAACACGAGAGAGGGTGAAGGGTCGCCGTCTGCTCGAAAACCTCCGGTGAAGGGTAGGAAGAAGAAGCAGAGAGGAGAGTCGGCCATGGTCGGCTCAGTGGAACGGAGGTCTGGGGCTTTAGATTCGGCTTACCCGTCTGGTGAGGAGGGGGTGGACTGCCGGGGTGTAAGGAGGTGGGGAGGGGCCCGGCTTGATCCCCCTGGTCCTCATGTAAGAAAGGAACTGGTCAGGGATCTCAGCCAGCACTTCCTTGGCCAGGCGAGCCATGCTGAGGATGTGGTTGCCCCGCCTGTCGATGTAGTCCCTGAATGGGACGAACTGAGGGAGGGAGGGAAGGAGTAGAGAGGAGAATGAGACAGAGAATGGTGAAAGGAATAGAAGAAGGTAGAGAGAGGAGAGAGACAGGAGGGTCATCCACCGTGACCTTTTCCCATTAAGGGATAATTTCGGTTTATTTCAACATGGACCCTATTTTCCCATGGTCGTGTGTCTACATGACTGGTGAGAAAAATAATTTTTTAAATTGATCCAGTATTGAGTGAGCACTGATGTTAGCATTAAGCTTAGCGAATCCGTCTAAAACGCGAGGCATTGGGGAATGTATAGTCCTCTAATGACGGTTTTTTGCCACTGACAGGCTCCGATTATTGTTATAAGTGGATCCCAGGATCCCGACAAAGAAATAAAATGTTTTTTTCATGAGGACTGAGACCTTTTCTTGTATATAGACCTATCTTGGATAGGGACAGCTGTTGTGGCTAGTTGTGCTCCAAGTGGATGCTAACACAATAACAACAGACCAGATCAAGCGAAAGGTAAAGAAAAATGTTTTATTTCTCTGTCTGGATCCTGTCAGACACTTAGAACAACAATCGGAGCCTGTCAGTGGTAAAAAAAAGAAACGCTTTTAGAGGACTATTCACTTGCCCCGAAGCCTCATGTTTTAGACGGACTCACTAAACTAAACGCTAAACGCTAGCCGCTACGAACTCGCTCAATACTGGACTAATTTCAAAAATTCTTGTTCCCACGAGTCAGTTAGACACACAACCATGGGAAAATAGGATCCAGATTGAAAAATACCGACGTTATTTTTTAATCACAGACACCACATTCCTCTGGGGACTTTCTGCTGAGCGTAACTGTCTCAGAGCAGCCGGGCACGTCTGGAGTACTCTACCTGAACAATGTCCCGCTCAGCATACCGGCCTTGGGATGAGATCCTCTCCTCGTCCCCATCCAGCTCGATCATTTCTGAGGAGGGAAGCACATCAGTCACGCCGTGTCGGGAGAATCTCTTCGCCACCGCGTCAAAGCAACACAAACCTGACACGCAGTTTGTGAGCATTTACCCACTGAAGCCGTTGGGTTGAGAGCAGTACATTTCCACGCGGTGCTGTCGATGCCCAACGCAGCGTGAGTACACTGAATTTGCGTTGCTGAGCGTGAAGCCGTCGGGTTGTAACTCACACACCATCGGAAAGAGATGAGATGAACGCATAGGGGAGACATGCTAGAGTATGTGTAAAACAATGGTGTGCACCACGGGGACATTACACAAGCGTGCACATTGATTTTCGTAAGCCTGTTGACTTTGCGGGCTAATTGCTCATAGTGAATGAGTTCGTGTTCACCGAGGGGCTGCTCCGTGAGTCGCGGACACGTAGTTTCTTTCACAGAGAGGCGAGGAATGCGAAAGTCGTGCAATCAACATCAAATTGAGGTGAAGAGTATGGAGATGGAGGGAAGCACATGAAGGAGGAGGAGGAGGAGGAAGAAGATGAAAGAAAAGCTTCAAAAAGGCTTGAACCGTGTGGGCGGAGGCAGGGTTGTCTGCAGATATCCTGAAGTGAAATTTAAGACCTTTTTAAGACCTTTTTAATGCCATTTAAAATGGAATTTAAGACAAAATTAACGGCAAAAATATATTACACCAGAATCAATGCCTTTTAAAAAAAATGATACCTAGATTATACAGGCACACCTACTTTTTTCAATTGTTTTTATGTTAAAGATGTTTAACCCCCCCCCCCCACAAAA
>CABFOS010005576.1:1766-15330 GCA_900660315.1 Diretmoides pauciradiatus | reverse complement strand
ATTTGAACTAGATGCTCTAGTAAGTAGCAAGTAGCTTAACAGAATACATTTTGCTTTGGGACTCAAACGGATGAAACTCTCATGTCAAACTTTGCCTGAAACAGTCAGGAGATGTATAGTTAAATAACTGCTGCAGTTTGCTTGTTTGTTTTATTGTTGCATTTCATTATTAGGTAGTCCACAGCAGAGAGAAACAGGAAATGGGATCCTGGGTCTTTGTCAGTATACTTACTTGTTTCCTCCATGATGCGTTTGGCTGAAGTATGAAGCATTTGATGGTGACTTGGCTGACAAGAAAATATGGGAATCCCCAAGATTCGTTGCGAGAATAATGAATCACATCCAAACAACGCTGTCTTTAGTATAATGCAGAGCTGGTTGATAAGACACCTGTGCGTCTAAATTGATGGTGCGACCTCAAGAACACAGCCCATTTCAAACTGAGTCTCCTGAAAAAGTTATTTACTCCTGAAAAGTTTGTTTAACTTCCACAAGGACGGTGGAGAACGTAGGTCACCGTTTCAAACCTCTGTAGCGCTTTCACCTCCAACTGCAACTACAAGTACCACCAAAGTGCTTAACCTCTGGCGGGAGCTACTGACCAAGACCATTAGTGTAAACAAGAATGTCTTCTCAGTCAACGTAGTTGGTTGAATACGGGTGAGTGACAAGAGCTGCTGGAGACGTGCTTTGTAAATTCGGTGACAGATTTAGAGAGAAGAGCAATACGAAGGTGCCGTTCTTGTTTTTCGGTTCCATCATGTGTGGTGGCAATTTGCGCTCAGGATATGGTGAATTGTGAAATAAAGACTTTAGTCAGGAACGAACTGTCTCTTTAAGATTGTATTAAGGTGTGACTGCTCACACCTGCACCAGGGCCAGAGGTCTGGCCAGTATACACGGTAGAGAGCTGTCTTTATACTGTGATTTGACGTCAGCAGGCATCAGAATAACAGAGAACATGCTGAATCCAAACAGAGTGTTACAGATATATAGATATGAGCATGAATCATTAGATGTTCCCTAGTTTTGCTTAGATGGCCTATATAATGTTCCAAACAGTTTGTTGCAGGAAGACATTGATAACAACAGAATTGTGCAGTCACATAAAACACGTGTTGTGGTAATCAGTGAATTTCCCCCACACATGCCCTTCAGATCTAAGAAGAGAGGAGAGCAATATGTCAGCATGACAGCCTCACATCCCACGTCTTATCTGTCATCTGTCATAATCCGTCACACACTGACGCTCCATGTCTTCTGTGTCTCCTTGTCCACTTGTTCCCCTTCTGGCCAATTTTCCCTCTGTCTGGTTGACTTTGTCAGGCAGCTCGGTGAATCAGCGGGTTAGCAAGAGGGTCTCAGGTTCGATCCCCAGCTCTTTCTGTGTAGAAGTTGCGCTCTTGTGGGTTTCCTCCCACACTCTCAAGATGTGCAGTCAGGTAGATTGGAGACTCTAAATTGCCCACAGAAATTAATCTGTCGAGCAGTGTCAGCCCTGTGATGCATACTTTGTCCACATCAAACTTCATGCATACTTTCCTCTCCTCTTCGCTCTCTCTTTTGCTGTTTCTCTTGGCCTCCTTCTACCTTTTGTGACCCATTTTATATTCTGCCTATCTGTGGCTGCCTCCCCCATGGTGACAACACCTGTACACACTCTCTCTGCTGGGCCGTCTGACTGACAGCTTTGGGCAAGGAGTCAATTCACTCTTCAAGAGGTTTCCTGCAACCCGGAGATTAGAGGGCTGTGAATGTGTGCATGTACATGTGCGTGTGCGTGCGTGTGTGTTCTTGTACAGTATGTATATCCTTATGAGGACCACATGCTCTCACAAGGAGAGAAAGAAGAGACAAATTGGTCCTCACTTCCTTAAAGGGTTATGTTAGGGTCAGGGCTTGGGTTTAGTCTTAAATTGAGGTTTGTGTTAAGTAAGGGTTAAGGTTATTTTAGGGTTACGGCTTGACAAGTTACTGGGTCCTCTGAATGTCCTCACAAGTATAGTAATACAAATGTGTGTATCTGCATCTCTGTGTTCTTTGTGTATTTGTTTGTCTCACACACACGCGCACGCACACACACACACACGCAGATCATACAGTGTCATGATGATGTATCTCTACGATCTCTCCTCACTGCCTCCTTGGGAGACTGAGAAAGCACCTGCCCTACTTATCTTGGCACTAGAAGACTGTGGAGACAGAGTGGCATGATAGAGGTGGATGTTTTTCCTAAGTGGGGTAAATTGTATGAGTGCAGGGAACAGGTAGCGATGTCAGAGAGTAAGTGTCCTCTAAAGCTAGGTCATTTCCCTCTATCTACCTAGCAGCAAGGACAACATGTTATAATGGGGCGTGTGCAATATAATTTGAGGAACTAAACACATTTTATGAAAGTGCTTTTTAAAACACTCAAAGAAACAGTGCACCAAGTTCAAGTTTACAGTTGTACTGTAAAACCCAATAAAAGATGCACAAACTAAGTCAGCTCCAATACATGCTGTAGTTTCACCTCACACTCGGTGAATCAAGTCATTCTGATTCTGTAGCTGGAAATACGACTACTAATGATCCTCCTCTAACGCTCTTGATTTTTTCAGAACTGCCAGCACTGTGGTAGTTGGGTTACTGATGTTGTTGCTCTGTCCCTGTCCTTTTTCTCCCAGAATGGTCAACTGCAGCAGCGTCTGGACAACGTTCAGAGAGACTTCATCGTCTTCAACAGAGAAAAGTGAGAACCTTGATTACCTATCACACACATATCCCCTGTACATCCAATACATGGTACAGTACTGTTTAACAGAGGGCATGGTAATGTAAAGTTACACCAAATATTATAGCTGTCAGTGCCCTTTGAGAAACTTTGAGAAAATCCATCTGTTGTCAAACAGGATCAAACCTTTTTATACCATATATCTTATATCTACTTCCCAGTGGAAAATGTGCCAAATATACCCATAATTTAAGGAATGCTCTGATTGGTTGACTGTATGCATGACTAATGAGGTGATAGGCAACTTGGAGATTGCCTTGGTGGCTGGTGTAAAATGATAATATTGCAGTTATATGCAGTTTCTCACTTATAGCCTTAGCTTGAATATGAATATTAATTTACCATTAGACTACTTAAGTGAAGTGGAGATCTGGTCTGTGGGTGTGGCTGTGCAATTAAGGTAGAAACTGAGACAGAAGGAAGGAGAGAGAGCGCCTTCTTAATCACATCTGTTCAACCAAAGTAAGAGGTGTTCTTTACCCAACAGGTCAAGGAAAGCAGTAGTGGACTCGGAGTCTTCTGAGCTGTCCATGACCGAGAAGAACAAGGCGATAGAGGACGGACAGAACAACAACGTGGAGCCAGCTGCTTACATATCAGGATAGGCCTCGTGACTGTAGATCCACGCCTGCTCCAAAGTCACCTGCACCTGCCCACAGCTTGTAGATCAGCACTTTACACCTAGTCACTTATTGTTCTATCAGCACAGGCACTGATCTGAAATGCCCCGGCATCAGTTTATCCTCTATACATGCACACGCAAACACACAATTGTATACACTCATTATCAATGCATCATGCACCGCTCACCCACAATGACCACCTTAGCTGCAGGAGTGTAATGGAGTCCTGGTGCAGCAGCCGTGGCAAACCCAGGTTTTTCCCCCCGTTACCTAGAAGAACAGCCCTCAATGGGGCATCACTCATATCATGCTCCCCTGCCTTGCTTTGATGCTCCATAGTCCTGAAGCTACTCTCTCCCTGGGCAGTGAGCTGAAGCAAACAGGAGGTCACTCCCATGTCAAAAGGAAACCGATGGCGCATCCTCTCAGCTCTGACAGGAGATGAAGCTTGATGTGGACAGATATGGCTGACACCTGCACATATGAGACTGATTTTCCAGCGCTGCATGGAAGTGGACACGGTATGAATTGGCTAAAGGAGTTGGGATGGCCTTAACGTACTGGAAAACACTTTGGTGGATGATTCTGATCCACGTGACGCATATACGTGGATCTAAATGCCTTCAGATTAGAGCACGACACTAAGATTAGACAACATTAAAACTGAGACGTTAGGTATAAAATGAGATAAAACGAGGCCTTTAAGACAGCAACCACAGATTCCTCTACTAGGATAGAAAATACAGAGTTGAACTGTAGGCTTGAGTGTGAATGACTCACTTTATTATAGCAGCAGATACCTGGTTGTAGTGGTCATTATTCTTAGCTTTGCTAGTCAAGCTAACAAAGATGATAGGATCGCAACATTTTGTACTTTTGTCCCAGCTCCATCAGTTGTGGATATATAGGCAAACCATGCTGTAGGTTTTCTGCAAATATGTATGCTTTAATAATTTGGAGTTCACACTTAACGAAAGATGAACAGCTTAAAACTCCTTTGAGAAAATGCTATCATTTATTGCGTAACCTCAGTGCTGTTAGGAAAATCATTTGCAATCTCCAAATGAGTTTCTAGGGCTTCAAATGAAGGTGTGTAGCTACCAAGCAGTAGGGATGGTAGATAGATGGTTAGATGTTATTTGTTCTGCACTGAACCTTGCTTTGCACAGGCTTCTTCATTAATTGTAGCATTTCTGCACAGAGAGACAAAAAATTATAAAGCTGTGAGTGAATTACTTTCTCCCTTAGGGATGGTTTCACAGACGTGGATTAAGCCTAAAGTCTTACTGTAGACTGGACGAGATTCATTTTTCAATTAAGGTCTGAATCTTTGTCAAATAACTCACTCACTCTAATGTTTTGGATCCAACATATTGCACAGGTGCAGCTGTTGAATGAGTCTGCACCTTTGCATTTGCAACAACTCCCACAGAACAAGATGAGATTCGCATTATGTCTCTGCTATGATGAATTTGGACAGATGGCGTTCAAACGATAATGGGAAATTCTGCACAAGCAAGATGCCACAGTAGAAAACATCGATTTTCACTTTTTTTTCTCCTAGTACATCTGTTTCGAAGTTGTTAACAATAAATTTAATGGGGGAAGCAAAATGATATTTGGATGTACCGGGTGAGAGGGTACATCTTGTTAAGATGTAGACTTGGCTGAACCCACGCCTGTGAAACCAGACCCTGACGTTTGTAGATGGGTGCCTTATACCTTGGATATGGCACACAGCTCATTCCCTTAAACTTAAGTACATAGTTAGGTACTGTAATAAAAGCTTTTCCACATTCAGTAAGTAAAATGTGATTTCTACTAATGCCTATAGTCATTCTTTTGACCTTACTATATCTGCAATACAACTCAATCCTATCCAGTCTATGATACTTGTTATGATGTTTAAAACGTTATTCACTCTACTGACTTCATTACTCTTGGCACTTTTCTATTGAAAATTGGTACAAATGTTTTGACTTACCTTTGTGTTGTTGTTGTCATTGATGTAATTTCACAGATCCAAAGGTGGTTTCTTCTATAAGTTGTGTGATGTTGTGAGACAGTTGGATTAATTGGTTGTTGTATATGCTAATCAGACCTGTGATGAATAATATTTGCAAAAAAATATTTTTATTTGTTCATATATGACTGGAGTACCAGATGTTTTTTTTTAAAATGCGTCAGGGTACTAATGGTATCATGTAACAGGCCCCGCCCTTCTAGAAAGTACTCTTAGGGGGATAAAACAAACCCTTAAGAATTATTTTCAAATTATATTGGACCCAGGACTGGTACTAAAACTGTTTTTTTTCAATGGAGATATTCATTTAAAAGATCATTTAGTCTAGAAATAAACTCGTCCCATACATGTGAATCCCATCCCTATAAGGTTTTGTTGTCACTATGTGTGTTTCTTGTATTCAGATGTGATGGAGTTGCAGACTATAAAGGTGTGCCTTAAATAATGACTTTCTTTTTCTGAGCCAATCTCAGAACCACGTCTTGTGCTTTATTTCACTTTTATTTCCTCTGTTATTTGGACTGAGGAGCATCAGTAAGAAGGAGCCATGCTAGGACCATGGCCAATATTAATGATAAGTAATACACTTTTTATACGACAAAGAATAGTTTAAATCACATTTAAAAGGGGGGGAAAAGTTAAAATATGAACACAAAATAAACAACACATGTAAAACTGGAAAAAACTAAGTCAGTTAAAGGAAGTGAGGAAGTAAGGAAGTGATTTACAAGATGATATTGGATTCATTAGTCTCGGTTCTCTGATCTGAATGACATTGATTCATGGTCACTAGTAGTTCTCTTGACTACCTACGTTGAATGGACTTATTGTAAGTTGCTTTGGATAAAAGCGTCTGCTACATGACTGTAATGTAATGTAATGGTTCCTCAGGCAGGGCGCGCCACAGTCTGAGGGCCCTGGTGGCAAAAACACAGTCACCTCTTGAGTAACAGAAGATCACTGTCTCTATTGTTGGATATGACACCACAGGCCAGATCATCAACTCTCTCAAGGCCAAGAACCGAGTCACTAAATGAGTCAGTTCTTGTGTGTGTGTGTGTGTGTGTGTGTGTGTGTGTGTACCTTGGCTCTCAGCTCTCTTCTCTGTTTGAGAATCTGCCAGACAGAACGGTAACGTCATGGAAATTTGAAAACTGGATTTTCCAGGCCTTGAGAAATGATGTAATATGACACATATCCAAAAAGTGTCAAACTTCCAACGCTTAAAGTCACGCTTGGCTGATGGTTGATCCACTTTTTAAGGGATAAGGGATTATATAAGGCCCAGATGAAAACAAAATGAAACCTGGCAGATTTACATCAAAAAAAGAAGGTAACAAGCACCTCCATGCTGATAAATGGTATTGGGAATCACATATTTCGTCATATGTCATTCGTCGACTGTTTTTCCTTGTTCTTTGCTGAGGGTCTAAGGTTGGGGGGTGTTGTGTCAAACTTTGGGCATTGTGAAGCCCTTTGAGACTGTAATGGTGATTAAGGGCTATACAAATAAAATTTGATTGATATAAAAGCATGCATACACACCACATCTTTGTGTGGTTAGACAGTAAAACAATAAACAGGTAGGCTACATTGGAAGTGGAGTTGCACTGGGCCAGATAAAGCCTCAATGAGATGCTGCCCCATTGTGTTTACTGGTGAGTACTGCAGTGATATGATGCTCAAAATGAGCACAAACCGTACAAGAGGCAATGTTAGAAAGTCTTAGAAAGGAGTTATCATTTTCTACACATCTGTGTCTCTAGTGTGACATGCATGGGCTGATCCAAAGTAGGTAAACAGATGTGATGAAAATCAGCCGTCCCTTTTAAGAGCGTGTCCTCTGTGCTGCAGCAAGATCGGGGAAAGCAGCTTTCATCTTGGCTCTAAGAACAATAGCAGCTATATCACTCCTGACATCGACAGCCGGTGGAAGCTTAACAAAGGGAATGAGATTCGGTGGTACTTAAATGTCAAGCTGTGAGATGAAATATGGTTTGAAATACAACCTTTCAAATTGATTTATTTATTTGCATATGTCGGGCTCAGGTTTTGCATCAGTCTTTCTTTCTGGAGGCCTATGTTTAGATGCAAAGGTGACTGTTACAGTAGATGCAAACTGCTGCCATATGGTACAACTGCAATAATCCCAATGGAAAACCATGAACACATTCTACATCTGACAACTCAAACAAATGGAAAAACTGGAAACACAGCAGATTTTCACAGCGCAGAACAAAGCAGCCAACGTTTTCTGAGAAGTAGGACTTTTTTGTTGACTTTCCCATGCCTTTGTAACCCCAAATACAAGAGTATTTTAGAGAAGCGGGTCAACGCCACAGACCAATAGACTTCACAAGTGGAAGAACTCTGACAGAAGACAGGAGGAAGGAAAACATTTAGGTCTGATTTGTTTGTTTGTCTGGTTTGTTTTATAGCAGGGTTTCTGGGTTCTGCTTCCTGGCTCCGCCCATCCCTCAAATCCCTCTGTCTCTAAGCTTCGTCCAGAATGTGTTCTGTTTTATTTGTGTTCGTGCACCAGAATATGAAGGTCATAAAAGCAGCTGAGGCGAGCTATTTTAGTACTTCTTCCTGAGCTAATCACCATATATTCATACAGGCTATGATTCAAGCTGATGCCTTGGAGTGCATCCAGTCGTTGTGTTCGGATCTCACACTACTACACCTCTAAGAAATAAAAGTTAGGGATAGCAAGTATAAAAATTGAGTTTTTAACTGTTTACGTAAGAGTCAAAAAATAGAATCAGTTTCACTATTATTTAATGTAGGCGATTCAATATCCAGACTATTTTGTGTTATAACAGTAATGAGAAAAGCCACTGCAAAGTTATTATTCACTGTTCCCTGCGTGGGGTCCGGGGACCACCAGAGGTCTTTGAGGGCGTTCCCTGGGGTCCCCAGCAAACTGATGAGTTGCTAAACTTCAGCATTATTTCACTTACAAGAAATTAACGCAACGAATGTGGAAGAATGACTGACTTTTGATCATAGTTTCTCTGTTATCTCTACCTACAATACAGTCATTGAGTTCTGGACAAAATCATATCTAACAATGAAAATATTCTCAGATTTGGGTCTGAGAGACAAAATCTCATCAAATAGGAGTCCCTGGCCCAAATGTGGACTACATTTGTGGTACTTGATATGAAAAAGGTTTAGAATCACTGATCTAAACCAGCAGTCCCCAACCACCGGGCCGCGGACCGGTACTGGTCCATGGATCGTTTGGCACCGGGCCATGGGGTTGATCCGATGAATGATGACATCGTCCACACGCCCATCGGTGATTCTCCCCCTCCCCCCGCCATTGCCATTGACGTTGCAAAGCAGTCAAACATTACATTTGCTGTTCTTTAATCAACTGCCGATCAATAAGACAAATGAAAAGTACATCTTGCTGCCATAAATGTTTTTCGGCTTTCCTCCGTTCTAATAAGAGTAGCGTGAGTCGCTCAGTACGTAGTGTGCGTAGTGAGTGTGTGATTGAGCGAGAGAGAGAGAGCGGTGATTGAGCTCGGAGTAGACAGGTGCCGGTCGGTACAGAGGAGAAAGTAGCAGTAAAGCGGTCTAGATGTAGTAAAGCGGTCTGGATATACCTGTACACGTGTGCGTTTTGTGGGTCGCACACACGCTTTGGCACTGGCTGCCCAGCGGCATTTCAGTGCTGGCCGGAGTCACATTACCGATGTTGAGGTGTTTCTCCTGCCGGCACTGAACTGCAGTTGGGCGGTGGAGTGGCGTCCCCTGATGCATGGAGATGATGGCCTACTATATGACTGAGAGGTGAGCACAAATGCTTTGAGGTGAGCACCAACACCTTTATATATTTATTTATTGAAAGAACATTGAGGTTTGCTGGAGCAGCAGTTTCCCGTCACTACCAAGGAGCAAATGTTTCCCATCACTACCAAGGAGCAGCAGAGGTCGCTCGAGCTCCATGGGGACAGGAAGTTGCTGGGGCGCTGGGACAGGGGGCTGCTGTTGCTCGGCAGGCGCCAAAATCCGCTGGGGGGCAAGGACTGGAGGTCACTGGAGCTCCGTGGGGACAGGAAGTTGCCAGGACAGGGGGCTGCCGTTGCTCGTCAGATGCCGAAATCCGCCGGGGGGCCGGGACTGGAGGTCACTGGAGCTCCGTGGGGACAGGAAGTCACCGGGGTGCCAGGACAGGGGGCTGCCGTTGCTCGTCAGATGCCGAAATCTGCCGGGGGACCGGCACTGGAGGTCGCTGGAGCTCCGTGGGGACAGGAAGTCGCCGGGACAGGGGGCTGCCGTTGCTCAGCAGGTGCCAAAATCGAAATTGACTGTGAACCAGGATTTGATTTCAAGTAAGCATTCGGAAAGGGAAGTGGGGGGAAGAGCAGAATTAAGTTTAGTGGAGAGATAGAGCTGAGTGTCATCCGTGTAACAATGAAACTGAATACCAAATTTTCTGAAGATATTGCAAAGGGGTAGGAGGTAAATAATAAACAGGAGTGGGCCTAAAACAGAGCCCTGGGGGACACCAGTGGTGACTGTGGTGGGTTGTGATCTGACATTTTTGAGTTGAACATACTGAGTGCGGCCTGAGAGGTATGAGTTGAACCAGTGAAGGGGGTGCCAGTGCTACCAATTGAGGCTATAGTCTATCTAGGAGCATGGAATGTGAAATGGTATCAAATGCTGCAGACAGATCCAGAAGTGCAAGTATGGTTAAAAGTCCAGAGTCAGCAGCCATTAGTAGATCGTTCGTGATTTTTACCAGGGCCGTTTCTGTTCTGTGGAGAGATCGAAAACCAGATTGAAATTGCTCAAACAGATTATTGTTGGTCAAGTGAGTGAGTACCTGGGCTGCCACAGTTTTTTCCAGTAACTTGGTGAGAAAGGGGAGATTTGAGATGGGCCGAAAGTTGTTCAGATTATTGGGGTCTGTACCAGGGGTTTTTAATATAGGAGTTATGGCAGCAGTTTTGAGGGAAGAAGGAACAAGACCAGTGGTAAGGGAGGAGTGTATAATGTCAGTAATTAAAAAGGAAAGGGAAGGCAGATAGGCTTTAACTAAGTGAGGAGGGAGGGGGTCTAACTGGGAGGTAGAAGATTTGGATTTGTGGATCAGATCAGATACATCACCCACAGTTGGAAGTTGAAAGCTAGAAAGAGAGGAGAGAATAGGAAAGTCAGAAAATAAATAAGCTGAACTGTGAGTGGTGTTGATTGAGGAAGCTAGATGCTGATGGATATTTTCAATTTAAGCATTAAAAAGGCCATGAGTGTAATACATAGAGTGACAGAATACATTTGAGGTGCATGGATATCAGGAGGCCGTAGAGTGGACTTAACAGTGGAAAACAGGGCTCTAGTGTTCCCTTTGCCAGAGCTAATTAAGTTAGCATAGTAAGTATGTTTTGCAGCAGAGAGAGCATCCTTGTAGTTGAGTATGTGGCTGTCATACATTTCTTTGTGGACAGCAACGCTAGTTTTAGCATAACGGCGTTCCAAGCGACGACCTTTAGCTTTGAGCAGGCGAAGCTCAGGTGTAAACCATGGTGTCGAGTGGGTGAAGGAGACAGACGGGTGGAGCGTAGGTGTTTAAAAGGCTGAGTAGTCCATCATTGTAGAATGAGACCAGATCGTCCGGAGTTGATAGATTATCTTTGCTGGGAACGTTTTCAATTCCAATGGATAGAGCAGACACATCAATGTTCTTGATGAAAGGAGATGGAACGGAACACATTTGTTTTATGGGATTTAAGATTGACATTAAAAGAGACAAACTTGTGATCGGAAATGGGCAAGTCAAAAGCAGTACAATTGTGGGGGGTAACACCAGAGCAACAGACTAGGTCTAGGATGTGTCCTTTAGAGTGGGTAGGAAGATCGACATATTGTTGGAAACCAGAGCTGTCCAGACAAGATGTAAAGTCCTTTGTCATAGTGTTGTTGACATTGTCCATATGAACATTAAAATCCCCAAGCAATAAAATATTAGGAGACAATGAGTTTAGTGAGGCTAGAAAAGCAGAGAATTCATTTATAAAATCACTATTAGGCTTAGGTAGTCGATAAACAGTGGCTATAATAGTAGGGGTGGGCCCATTAATTTGAATGGCAATGGGCTCAAATGACCTGTGTACAAGGACAGTCAGTGAGGACACTTTCCACTTCACATTGTACAGCATCGCGAGACCACCCCCTCTACCAGAGGCACGGGGTTGACAGATGTAAGCTGCGAAAATCATTGGGTTGCTGCCAAGTTTGAGTCAAACACAAGAAATCCAACTTACAATCAATCAGTAAATCATGGAGAAGAAGACCCTTGTTGGTAAGCGAACGGGTGTTGAATAACCCGAAGGTGAGATTATTTTTGATCAGGTTTGATAGTCTGTGCCCTAGCTAGGCTAGCCAACACACTGTGGTCAACAGACCGTTCACATGAACAGTAGGGGGGGGGGATGAGTGACATGGGCGAGACTGGGATGAGAGAAAGGTTCCTCTCCACTATTCCTCTTGGCCTTGATACATGGCGGGGAGTCGTATAGCGGTGGGGGGCAACATACTGATATTAATATCATTAACTGAGCAAGGCTCATTTTGAGATGTCAGCAGTCAATCATGAATGAGTGACCGGACTGTGTGCTGCATGTTAGCCGCTAGCATGCTGCTACCCAGACTATTGGGGTGGACACCGTCAGACCTGAAGAGGGAGGAACGGTTCCAGAACAGATTAAAATGATCAATAGAGCCTACGTTATGGGCTCTACATGCAGACTGGAGCCAGGTGTTGAGACTGAGGAGTCTGCTAAAGCGTCCCACTCCACGGGACAGTGTTGGGAGGGTACTGATACCTCCTGTGTCTTGTGGAGGGGTTTGAAATTCATCATCGTCAGTGAATATGTCGACCTTAGACATAACAACGCTTATCACAGGCCCTCGACATGTAATTTGTTATTTGATGTCATGGTACAAAGCAAGGGACAAGACGTCCATGCCCAGTCTATTGTGGACACATTAATTTACACATGTTTTATTTCTGTTGTTTTAGGAACAAAATCTCATTTAGTTTTATGTATTCTGTTTTTATGGTTTGTTAATATACTACTCAAAACATATTCATATGTTCACCATAGCAGCTCAAGGATCAAATTACAGCATGTGGGAATAAACAGCGATGGTTTAGTAAAACCGTCTCACTCATGTGGTGTAGCTGGTTTACCAATGCACCACTGGCAGATTAATCCTGTGGCTTATGTGGCTTTTGTTGTCTACAATGTCGACACGCAAACATGTCAAACAAAAGTGAGGGACAATATGAAATGATTGCACTCCACACAACGATTATATCTCACAGTAGAATTGATAGCTGTAAGTCATTATTTGGCAGGCAATAAATCCTCAGGTAGCCACTAATGCCCTGGGGGTTCCCAGGAGGCCATGCGACTGAGTATCACCTCACCTTTGTTTAAATTGACATGGTGCTTAGTATCGGTCATTTAGAGTACATGGCATCAAAGACAGTGACGCGCAGTGAGGTTTGGGGTTGGGGAGGCACTGACTCACAAGTCAGATTTACAAACATACAGAGGCACCAGGCCCGAAAACAGCAATGGAGCATTTGGGGGGACACAAGTACCGGGGCCGGGGGGGTCAAAAAATGTTTTAAATTGTAAATTAAAACGCAGCAATCTGGTGGAATCTGAGAGCAAAATGTCAATACATAGCACCTCTCACCCCTAGCATTCTCTCACCTCGACCTTCCTTGATGAAGTTGAGCTCGTAATACCAAATCTGGTAGCGGTAGGGCATGGGGTAGGTCTACAGACAGAGATCAATGTATGCTTAGGAACTAACAACAACATGTCATTCTTTCCAGGTCTCTCTCCATCCAGACCTCCTCACTCTCCAGGTTTCTTTCCAGGTCTCTCTCCATCCAGACCTCCTCACTCTCCAGGTTTCTTTCCAGGTCTCTCTCCATCCAGACCTCCTCACTCTCCAGGTTTCTTTCCAGGTCTCTCTCCATCCAGACCTCCTCACTCTCCAGGTTTCTTTCCAGGTCTCTCTCCATCCAGACCTCCTCACTCTCCAGGTTTCTTTCCAGGTCTCTCTCTCCATCCAGACCTCCTCACTCTCCAGGTTTCTTTCCAGGTCTCT
>CABFOS010005492.1:2898-13013 GCA_900660315.1 Diretmoides pauciradiatus | reverse complement strand
CAGGCTTCTTGGACAGTGTTTGTGTGTAATCAGAGATTGCCCTGGTGACGGGGTCCCTCACCACCACGATCAGCTTGGTGTCCCGCGACATGGAGGAGATCCTGGCTGGAGCCTCTCTGGTCACAAAGTAGCTGGGGGTCTTTTCCATGGTGATCTGGCCCTCCAGTGTCTTGGGCATCAGCTCCCTGGGAAAAGAGAAAGATAGGTAAGAGAAAAAAGTTTTGACCTGTTCTCCTGACTGAAACACATCGGTCAACTCTCAGGTGTACAACCACTCTTATTACAATAAACACACCAGCGGGATGAACTCTGGATATGTCACCAGACATTTAGAATCAAGAACAACAATTGAAACAGTTTGTTGATTGTAGTTTATTTATTCAGTCACTATCAGGTGTCTGCATCTCCAAGCTCAATTAACTATCGAGAAGCGTGACCAAACGTTGAGTTACAGCTTCAGAGCAGTAACCAATGAGAGCGTTTGGATGCTACAGTAGCTCACGTGTTCCTTAACGTAGCCTGAGGGCTTCTGAAATCAAGAGGGCTTTCCCTTGGGTCCATTTGAAAGGAGGTATTCCTCACTCTCATATAACATGAAAAGAGGAGTGTCAATCTCCATCCACGCTACGGTATTGCCGGTTATAAAACATTGATACTTGAGCCGATCGGCCCTCTCGGCATAATTGATTACCTTCTTGTCTTTCGCCGTGGAACAATATCAAACAATTATTTCTGTGTATTTTTCTCCACACAAAATTGTAGTTGGGGTTTATGTTTTAATATTGTGTTTATTTGAAACTCGATTTGGAAAGTTACTACGCTGGTAGGTATAATAAACAGTTCCACTTGAGTGCCCAGGGCATACAGACATAGTGAAGACTGTGTGGAGACCGGTCATGAAGACATTCTATACACGTTGAACTCTGGGAAATTAAATCCTGGGGATGAAAGAATACCCGTAAACCCCATCTCAAACATTTATAGCACGTTCAACTGGGCAAACCCTGAGCTACAACATTTGGTTGTATTGTAGATTTTACTTGGCAACACTTCCTCATAACACGGGATGAGAAACAAGCTAATGCATTCGGCCATGACACCCCTCCAGTCCCACTCCTCTCTCCCCTCTCTCCTTTTTCCGTTGGACCCAGCACCTCCAGGACAGTGACCTGAAGCAAAGCGGGTAAAAGCAGCCCATGAATGATTAACACGCCCTCCCTCTGCCATTTAGAGCCTCTGCAGAACACAGCTTTAAAATTCACCAAAGTACAGAATGCAAGTCTCAATTATTCATCTGGTTGGCTGGTGCTGCTTAAAGCCAGGACTGGCACTGACAAAGTGACCTGGGCTGCTCCCAGTTTGCTGGCCGTGACAGAACTACTGAGACCCTGGAGGCGGGAGGCCCTCTGAACTCCTTTACCCAAAGTGGAGACGGAAGAGGGCTCAACACTTCAATATGCAATGTTTACAGAAGCATGTAGTACAGTGTGCATGTAGCACGGTGTCCAGAAATAGTGGCCGTTGCCCCCAAAGTCTCAAATCGTCCTCAGACCAATTGAGCCTCTGTGTTCTGAGATTGGCCTTGCCTTGCTTCAAACGTTCAGGGCAATGTCAACAGATGCATCCAGTCTGTGTGGCTGAGTTTCCTGAGTGGATCTTATCTGGCACCCACAGATCACAAGGATGACACACAGGAAGTGGTCCGTGAGGGTAAAGGTGGCCACACAGGTGTACTGGTGTCCTAACCACCGCCCGCATCACTGACCATCACCTAACCCCAAATCCTCTCGGTATTGGAAACCTCTGCTACAGCTGTATAGAGAGAAAGAGGTACAAGGTTCCTTTCCTCTCACATTAGCGCTGCCTCATCGCCTGGGTAGTATGCACTCAGAGCCCAGACTCAGCTCTTCTGAAGAGAGAAGACTATATATTAGTTATCATATGAATGCATAGGGTAACTAATGATTTATAAATGACGGATCCCAGGCATTGTCATGGAAGGAGCCTTTCTTATTGTCTTCATGGCTATTGACAACATGATGGTTTGGGAGCCACCAGACAGCAGTGAAGCAGCCCCCTACTGCATCTATATGATGCAAAAGAGAACATTATTGCTTTATGAAAAAACAATGAGCTTGTTCTAAAGGAAACATCCATATTTGATAGCCTGCATCTTGCTTGTTGTGTGGTCTATGCACTCACAGTGGTGTGGTGTTGCAAGGGCACTCAGTGGGGGGATGTTCAGGGTCAGTGGGGTACTGTATGTGTGTGTGTGTGTGTGTGTGTGTGGGGGGGGGGTTATGGAGTGCAACCTGAAGCCAGCCATGTTGAGAAGTCAAAGCATGGAAGTCATTGAGCAATCACATATTTAGGTTGATGTACATTTTAGTTATTTGAAGAATGGTTTCAGGTTCCTCTGTGAGGTTTAGTTTAGAAACAGATACCATTAAACCTCAGCCTGTTCTGTGAAACAAAAAGAAGCGTTGGCAGTATAGAACTTTCTCTGTATATGGAAGATTTGAAAATAAATCTGAAGAGAACTTCAATATTAGTATTGTTATTCAATTAGTAACACTCGCCATTAGTCAGGTGAACAAGGAAGCATAGAACACTTGGTTTTATGTGAACTACACAAGGGTATTTATTTCCATTCCACAGCAGCAGCATGCAGTGTTTTCTAATGAAACTTTATTGGCAGTGTAGGTGATGTAACAAATGACAAACCTTCCAAGAGCCTGAGATTTACTGCTGTTCCAGAGTCTGCTTTGATGTCTTCATCGTGCTGCTAAAATATGACTCCCTAAACACACTGATGCATGAAATACTGTACAGGCAGCGGGACTCACTCCCCAAAAAACATACAGACCCAAAATGAAATGAGGAATACTGCACATGAATCCAAGTCACTTTTCTAAATCAAATTTGCTGCCTAAATTTGGGTTCTGGCGAAAAATGATTTAAGATGCCTGGGAAATTTATGACACAACAAATAAATAGCCAAGGATTGTGTATATGACAGAACATGGCACATACTGTAGTTGGAGAGGGTGCTCTCATATGGAAGTAACTAGGCGGAGTAAGCTGCCAGGACTCATTGGGGCAACTCTATTCCCTGTTAAAACACAAATTCCAAAGCACACGGTAACTGTGTAGTACATCACTCAATGTGTCCTTTGTATGCCTGTCTATAAAATAACCCCTTTGGAACAAGGGGCCTGATGCATCACTGCTTTCATTTCCCTGTTGCATGCATTTCACTACCTAATATGCTCCCCTCTCCCCTCATATACTGTACACGCAAGTGACTCATGTCTGCCTGGGATATAAATGCCGAAAAATGTCTAAATGCACTATATAGGGTCTTATTCATTGCAAATTGAGTGCATGCGCAATATGACAGCATGAAACATGAATTAGAGAGAAACTAACAAGTGATCGACTCAGAATGGGTCGTTTCCTGCTTGTTACCCCGGACCTTTCAAAAAGAGCTTGGATCAGGGCCAACGTCTGCCAATTGACGGGAGCTGTTAAGACATAGAGGCAAGTGGGCATGAATGCTGTCCACTTCTCCTCCACAAGCCTTTGATTCATTTTTCCTCTTCCAGCAGGGAGCCCTGGCAGGCATAAATACACTCCCACAGTGTTCCCCCGCCACTACCACTAGATAATAATCTGGTAATTGGCTCAATATTTTTGCTGTTTGCAAGGGAAGCGAAGGCCAGCGCCGCTCTCGGTGGCTTCGGCTCCCCAGACATTTTCCGGGTCAGTGGATGCTAGTGGAGGTCAAAGAGAGAGAGAGGGAGGTGGAGGAAGGGGCGGGCTGATTTACAGTAATACTTGTGGTGTGGTGAAAAGAAGGCCCAGTATTTTAGGGGCCTGCTTTACTGCCTTGTCAACTCCTACAACAACGTCGCCCTTTACCTGCCCCGCGGGCTGCAATTGCCAGCGGCGCTGCCATACATAATGGCATGCACGAGTTGAGATATGATATGAGATGTAGGCGTGTAACAACGTCCCCCTGGGATTCCAACAGCTGATGATTAAAAAAGGGACCAGGGTTATTATATAATCAATTGTACCTCCCTTTCAATTAATCACACTGTTATTTTTGTACAGTGGGGCTGACAAAAAACAGTTAGTAGTCCAATGTGGCATCATCAGCAACCCCGGGTGGTGAGAGATCCATCCATTTATCACTCAGAGATTACAGGTGTGAGCAGCCAGAAGCGCATGTGCTGCAGTTCAGGATAAGCGCCCTCTCTATGACCCCGACAGCTTCAGTCCTCCGAGATCACTCCATCTGACCTTTTTTCCTCCAGTGGATTTATAATCCTCGCCCACCGTTTCCCCACCTGGACGTTACAACTCTAACTCTAGAGTATTGGTATTTCTCCCGTCATACCAATCTATGACCAAAATCTAAAGAAATGCTTCACTATAGGGCTGCTTACATCTTCATCGTCATAATAATGAACTTCCATTGTGTATTTTGCACTCTCTACGCAGCGGTCTATGCAGCCAGCAGGCAAGTCGTAAACAAGGTGCTAAAGCAATGGCCAAGGTCGCATCAAAACTCAATGAGAAAGGCATGACTTAATTTTCATATACAGTACATGATCTTACCGACATACTGGCATTTTTGAGTGTCCAATGGCTGTATACAGTAGGATTGTATTAGAAGACCCCCAGATTCTGTGGGCAACTTCTGTAATAAGCAAAACCTCGTTCTCATGCAACTGGCACATTGAGGAAACTTAACGAGAAGTAATGCAGAGTATGTTCAGTGGAATAGTGGGAGGGACTGGAGTGGTACATGGGAACTGTAGGAGGTAGGAAGCAATTTTGAGGACACAATTACCAGATAAGAAAGAATCATCTCTTCTGGGAAAAACATGGGAGGACAGAGCCTCCCGTCTTCCTCAGGGGGAAGTAGCGCCAGGAAGGGAACCCTGCAGATAACACTGATTAGCAATGTCACTGTGAGTGGAAAACTTTGAAAATGTCAGCTTTACAGGAATTTAAGAAGAGGGCACTTCATTGTCAGATTGAGGATTACGCATGTTTCAGACTCAACAGTGGGATTTGGGTTTCATAAATCACAAACTCAACATGACGTTGCATAGACATGAATCTTACTGAGCACTCCAATGACTGTTCATTTTCAGTTCAAGTACAAAAAAAACAGTAAGTTTGAGCGCTCAAGAGCAGTGTAGTTGGATTTGATACAGATGTAGTTAAGAACAAGTATTGAGACAAGTGGTTAGAGTTAAACTTTTTTTGCTGTTGCTTTATAAAGCAATAATGAACCTATATGTATAATATGAGTTTCACATCAGAAAACGAATTAGATAAAATAACTACAGGACACTTTACGGATCTTTACACAGTCTGTGTTATGTAAATATGTATGTATGTATGTAGTTTATTTGATAGGGACAATGCAGATCAACATAGTACATCACATGATGCGACTGATAGAGATTATAGCTTAAGCTAGTTTCCAACTCCTGTCCCTAGATGGGCTCTCAGAGAGTGAGAGAAAGAGAGAACAGCAGCAAAACAGACCAAATGTTTCTCACTGTGCTAATACCTGTGCTTTTGATTGTATATGGATGAGGTAATACTACACCCCTCTCCTCAGCTGTACATCAACATACTCCGCTAACACTTCACAGCTGGCTGGAAGACGGATCGCTGATGGGAGTGGGACACGCTCTTGCTGAACACACTTGGAGGACTTCAATCCATCACTTGAAAACTAGAAACCGAGGCTCAAAACATAACAAATAATTCAAAACTATTCTCCAGGTTACGTCCCCGCGGACGTGACTACAAAACAATGAAGGTAAATTATGCAGCGATTCAAAAGGAGATCGGATAAAAGAAACGCCGGAAGCTGGGACTGGTGTAGCACTCTCCAAATACAAACACTCAGAAAAGCTGTGTTGTGTTGCCTATTCTCATTTAGATTGAGCCATATAGCTACAATAAACATTCAAACAAAGACTTTTAACCTCAAACACAACGCTGGAAAAAAAATAAACCTGGCTACTCGCCATTACGCCATGGAAATCCCTTTTAATATGCCTGGCTGCACTTGGAAAAATCTACTTTTCATATACTCGAGTATTAGAGGACTCATAAATTCTGTCTGGAAATGAAGAGGAAAAAAAAGGTCTGACCTGTTACTGAAAATGGATGATAACTGGGGTGCTGGAATAATAATGTATCACACGCTGAAATAAAAACAGAGCGGGATTCTTCTTATATTTTTCATCAACTCTTGTGCAAATAAATCTCTCCGCTGGACACTTTCCTCTGCTAGTGAGCGATGACTGCTCTTCTCTCCTTGTTTTTTCTTCCATATAACAACTGCTACGCGCTTTAGTAAAACATTTATGGAGTTAGCTTTGCAGTATGTTCTTATAAATTTATCAGCAGTGTTTTAAGCGGAGCCCCCCTTTTTTCACCCTGGTCCTGAGAGTAAGTCCCCAGTTTATTGCGTAAGGGGAAAAATAAGCTTTATCTTTGTGGCAACTCGCTGGTGAATTATTCACCCTCCTTAACTGTGGCAGAAGAGTGACTGAGAGAGGGCGGAGAGGCTGCAAGAAACACTCAGGCCATCTGAGAACTCAAAACCTTTTAGACAGTCTGCCTACTTACAGCTCCAGACGGCGTATCAGCAGAGAGGAGAGTAGGGTGGTGGAGGTCGGAGTGGAGTGGGTGAGTTGGGTGAGAGTGATGAGGGCGACGATGAGAAAATGAAAAAGGAGAGGAAAAAGAAACGAGAAACGGAGATCCTGGACCATCCTTTCACGCTCGTCGTCTCCTTTAGTCTCCGTTGTTGACTGGACGACGACCCTATAACGCCTGAAGACCAAACACGACCAAAAGGGGAGCGAATGTGTGCATCTTATGTCTGCACGTGTGCATTCTGCGAGTAGTTTCTCAGACACGGCACACGCATTACTTTTTCATATTTCTCTGACCCACTTGTTCAGAGTTGCATGGAGTTTTAGACAGAGCCTTGTGGGGACGCCACTTCAATGGGATCGGCTTTGGCAACAGCTTTCTGCTACGTCTCTTTCTGCCAACTCAGTTTTTTAGGGTCTCAGTGGCTTGTGGGAGATAAGACACCTAAACTTGGGTTTTAATACCCGAGCTCAATTTCAGTTGGCATTGTGTTTCTCCAACGTCAGCGTACGCAGGTGGCTTCATTAGGAGATTTCAAGAGGTCTTTCAATAGCCCTCTTTATCCGGGCTCCATAGTTTCTGCTATTGAAATAATCTGAGGGGGGGAAAACTCACAGAACCAATTGCCTCAAATGGAAAGCATTTCAATGAGTATTTAAATTCCACATTTAAACATGATTTGAAAAAATTAAATAAATAAAACGCTCTGTGTCAAAAGCACGAGAGCATAATTAAATGTGAATTTGTTCAGAGCCAAATGGAAGGCTTTGAGGGGACTGCTCTGCGATAATTACCCATGACAAAAGGCTAAGGGCTTTTGTCTTTGGGACCATTACCATGGTGATTTTCAAGCTGCTGAAATATTCAATATAAACATTTCAGTCTTTGCTGAATATACCATATAAACCGTCACAGAAAAGATATCGGTTTCAAGCCAAATTTCTGCCGGCGCATATCCCGTCTGTGTGCTGCTGCTGCTGCTGATGCTGAGAGAAAACGCAATGGGAGCATTACAGCTCAGAAAAAGACATAAAAGCTTGTGATTTATAAATATTAAGGCTGAAGTCTGATAGGAGATTACCCGTCTCTAACTCGAGCCCAGTTTCAGATCCTTACCGTGAATTTCTAAGAATGCAGCCATGAAATGATGGGCTGGCAAAAAGACAATCCCACCCCCATCCCTCTTTGCAGAAGGAGAGACAGCATTCCTGAGCGTTTCTCCTGCTCAGTGACGGTGGCTATTGATTTCACTAGCAAACACTCATCCCATTTGACATTTTCTCTTATTGGGGGGAAAACTCCCAAATAAGTTCAGCCTCTCCGGTATGGCTGTTGTGCACCATGTTCTCAATCCTTTAAAGATTTCCACTGCTTTTAGGACCTTCGATAAAGAAACAGCTCCATAAGCGCATGGTGGTCTGCTTTCCATGCCCCTCTGTTGCTCAGCCTCTGCCGTGTTCCTCAGCCCTCCCTTCAGCTCTTCCTCTTGTGTTCTCATAAGTATTCCAGTAGAGGGCTTATTAAACCCGGTCTTGTAAAATCTGAGATGATGGTTTCATTACAGTTATCAGTGCAAGGGAACACGAGTGGACTCCGGAAGATGTCTCATATACACAAAGAGCATGCGGTCATTAAACTCTTACGGATGTGCATAAACGCCACTGTTTGCTTACTAGTTACAGCGGTGTGCTCCGAGCGGCAGTGGGATGAAATTATTGCTGTGGCTGTGCAGCACAGATACCACCGTGCAGTATTAATAATAAACAACGGCGTGCATAGCTGTTATCAAATTAAGTTTAAACCAGTATTATTCTTTTCGTTAATGTAGCGTATCCTTATCGAGCTTTGCTTCATTACTCAATCCTGGTATAAACACCGTGGCGGTGATAAATTGCAGCATGTGTCAAACTCTGGCATACCTACGATCAACAATGTTTAGCTACTTTCAATGCGGAGTCGTTTCAGTTTTCACCTGCATCTGTTTTCCATTAGAACAGGGACATAGCAGTAGGGCTTTGCTATGGTTTGTTTCCCCATCGCAGTCTGCTAACATGCAGTGGGGAGCTCCTGTAAAAATGAATGAATTAGTGTCACGGTTGCCTTGGGAGGGCCATGTAAGAAGGTTTCACTGCCGTCTCCAATTTGCATTAACAAGAGGTGAGCAGAGCGAGGTAGCGCGGAGATTCGCCTCTGAGAAAACAAAATTGATTGGCGTTTATCAGCGGCTATGAAGACAACGGCGCATGCAATATTCAGCCTTATGTCGAGGTTCAATAACAGGAGGAGATGAGAAGAAGAGCGAGGACGGGCTGGGTGTGGCGGAGGCATAATTGTACGTGTGGCTGCCGCAAGGTTATAAATCTTTAAACAATGTTATGTGCATCCTGAACGCCATGAATCAGTTAATCAATGCATCTACATACTCAGACTGCTGCAGTGGGGTCGAGGATTTAATATGCAATATTTCCAGCCTCAACCCACAGCAGAGGTAAGCGTGTCAATGCAGCCGATTTGTACCACACAGACAGACAGACAGACAGACACAGTAAGTACTTGACAGGTTGAAAGCCCAAGTTTGTCCTGTTAGCTTACTTCTGAGAGCTCTGACAGCAAACAGCCTGAGGTTTTCTAAAATAGGACAACTTCTGAAAAGGACCCATTGTTCTGTTCAAAGGCTATAGCGCAGAGAAGCCAAAATTAGTCAGGTGGTATCTTAGCCAACGGAGGTGGAGTACAAGGGCTGCCAGACCAGACTGGGAGTTCAGAGGATCACTGTACTTTGCTCTCAGTCAACGTGGAGCGCCCTCGCGGCGGGGAATTGGCGTCGGCTTCAGCCGCCGTCAGGCTAAATTGCATTACGATTTTTGAATTGTTCTCTTTCTTTCGGGACCTCTGAGAGCAGCGAGGCAAGAGGCAGTAAAATAGTATTTCCACATGCAATACGATAGGTGCAACGTAATGAAAGCCAAATATTTGACAGTTAACTTTAAACACGGTACTGGAATGGGAGCACATGAAGTCAGGATTCCAGCGTTACCTAGCCGAACACGAGTTATCAAGATAACACACAGTGCTGCGCAGATGCCCATAACCCACAAGCTCAGGTTTCTGTTTAGACTGAGTGAGATGAAAAAGGAAAGCGAGACAGAAAGTGTGCGATATTGGGAGTGAAAGACGAGAAGGGCCGGGGATGAGAGTCAAGCATCAGGCCGACAGCCGTGGAGTGGGGTGTAAAAGTGATTACACTGTCTCCATGCTCTCTCCTCTCTGTCTACCACCTCCCCTCCTCCCTCCCTCCCTTCACTCTCTCACCTTCTCATTCCCTTTCTCTCTCTCTATTTCACTTGCTCCGGCTCCTTCGTGCCTCTCTCCATCTCTTGCTGCCTCTCTTTTTCTTCCCCCTTTCTCCCATTTCCCCCCCC
>CABFOS010005416.1:11576-22150 GCA_900660315.1 Diretmoides pauciradiatus | reverse complement strand
CAGCCCATCAGGTAAATAAAATGAAACCAGCCAGAGCCAAAAAAAAAAAGACAGAGCAACATAAAGACAAATTGTGATAGGGCATCTCCAGTTTACTAATGTATGGATATAATGATAACGTTGCAAAACATTTGTATCCAACACCGTCCTGGCTCGGGCTAGACATCGAAGGACTATGTGTTTGAGTCGTGTTAATTGATGTATTATAATGCATGTATCTGTTCTGTACCTGTCCATAGTCAATCTCCAGTGGGTAGAACTTATTGGGGTACTTGGTGAAGTTGCTGGAGCTCCAGGTGTTGCCCGTCTTCTCCTCGTAAACACAGAGGAAGTTATCCATGGCAGATTTCTTGTCATGGAACTTGTCCAGCTTGTTGCCTCCGATGGTGGTGCCCACTCTGCCCCATGACCTGAACACCCAGTACCTACACATGCACGACACGGGGGGGGGTGAATCATATATAGGTCAAATTGATGAATGTGTGATTTAGACAGTGATTGAGTGAGATGGCAAGAAGCACTGACCGTTTCTGTACATCATCCTCCAGCAGCTGTAGTTTGTAGTAGGAGTTGGTTCCTCTGACAATGTCCACCAGGCCCAGCGTAGCACTGTACATCTTCCCCCCCTGCTCCAGGACGTGGGCACTGTTCTCCAGACCTGAGCAATCAAGAGCCAGGGTCAATCACAATGACTCAATGTATTGACATAACAACATGTGACACAGTAATCACAATGAATGCTATGCTCCCATACACAAGTCAGAATTTGGCAAAGTAAGCAAAGAACAAGAGAAATTCTGTGCAATACCCCCACATCCAGTATATAAAGCAAGAAAGAACAATATTTCACATGGTGACATAACAAGCACAACCAATTTTTTTGCAGGGCGGTTTGCATGTTCTAACATTTCAATCAAGATCCAAGGTCAGGAGAAAAAAGGACTTTTTTCCAATGCAGTGTACACTAATAGCAGGGTAATATAGATTTGTCAAAAGATGATGACGCAAGCAAAGATGCACGCGCACACGCACACGCACACACACCCACCCGAGTCTGGATCCACAGCAGCTCCTCCTTTGACTGTCAGTTTCATCTTCTTTGTCTTGCTACTACCTGTAGAAACACACACACAATTATTGACAACCAATTTCTTCTATTTTATTGGCTTCAAATGTGAATCAATTAATATTTTCTGAGCAAATCGCTGCATATACATCACAAACTAGTTCTATAGAGGAACAAAGCATTCACATCCTTTACAAAGGCAACAATAATCAGCATTTTCACAGCTATTAATTAACAACAACTAATGGCCTTTACCTTGTTCCTCCTTCACCCTGCCTGAGCTCTTGGAGGCCGTGGCTCCAGACTTGGAGGCCACCGTCGGAGCCTTGGCCTCCAGTTTGACCTCCGCCCCCCAGGGTGAGATGGCATGCAGGGTGAACAGTTCCTGGAGGGCTTTGCCTGACGACTTGATGTCCGCGAGGAAGTCCTCAGAGACCACGCGCACACCAGCCTCCTTCACCTCCTCCATCTTCTTACTCATCTTCTCCACCTCCTCTGTGGAAATGTGCGTGAGAGTGCATGTGCGATAAAGACAGTTAGAGAAGTTGGAATATCGTTCTACACATAATAAAGACACATTATGTTCCCGTTGCTCGTGACAGAAGCTCTCGAGACCAATTGGTAGCGCTTACTGCCCCACTTTAACTCTTGTTGCTGATTGGATACTCACTCTTGGAGCTGAGGCAGAGAGAAGCCTTATTCACTGTGCTAGTCATCTTCCCGCCCAGCTCCTCCACGGCAGCCTTTAGTTCGTCCTTGTTCTTGGTCAGCTTGCCCACGCTCAGCAGCTTCATACCAGTAAGAGGTTTGTCTACAAGGAGAAAAACCCACACATGGATTACAAATTCAGTCCATCTTCAAAATTCAGATCAGTGATAAGGGAGCTGTTATGTTCTGGCATGTTTGAATCTCTGACTGTTGTAGTTTTGAGTTGAGTTTAGATTTCATTTAATTATTAAAATGTATTTTGGTATTATGTAGCATGAAGTCTTAATTTTTAACCTTCTGAAAATAAGAAATAAAAAATTGATTTCTGTGCATTCTGTGTCAAATCAAATTAGTAGCTCAGCATACAGAAAGCATTACATTATAATATTTGCACCACACAAGCATAATCATAAAGGTCTCGTCACTCACCGGCAGGCGCTCCCTCCGGTAGAGCTTTAGTGGGGGCACTGGAGGCACTAGCCAAGGGTTCGGCTGTGGCTGCGGTCAGGGTCGGGGTGGGAGCCACCTTGGGGTACAACCTGTCCTGTTGCTTGAACTTGAATTTCTTCAGGAAGGGAACCTCATGGAATTCCTGAAAAAGAAAGCCCAATGGAAATTTGTCATTATAATTATATAGAGTCTGACTGTCTTGCTGTGGAGCAAAACAGTCAGACCTGGAGGCTTAAACCTGGGTTCCTGTTTGGAGGACGGTCTCCCTACTAACTAGGCTACCTTCTGCAAGTATAATGTACAATTAATGCCAATAAATACAACTACAACAGATATAAGGCTGTTCTAGCTATTGTATTCCCTTCAAATATGACACATTACTGGTCATTTGCTTTGGTTTTCATTTTAACCAATGTGCATACTAAAGTGATTCCACATGGTAGTGGAATACTATGAATTGATGCAAAAGGATCTAATAATGCCAATAAACACAATTTATTCATTCCAATACACTGTTCACTGGCTATTAGGGCTGCACGATTCTGGAAAAAATGAGAATCACGATTTTTTTGGCTTATAATTGAGATCACGATTCTCTCACGTTTTTTTTCAACATTAAGATTTATTGTACTTATTTCCTGATACAAAAGGAAAAGTAACAAAAATTATAAATAAATTAAAAAATAAATAAATAACAAAAACTATGATTGTGCCTGATACAAGACACACATACAAGCTGCCACTGAGCAGCTACCTGGCTTCACACATCCATCCCCGACATAACATGTAATACCCCAAGACAGACAAGCGGCTAACACACGGGAAGACAAGACATGACAACATTAGCTTAGCATCAGGCTACCCCGGTAGGGTTGCCAACAGTCCCGTATTAGCCGGGACGTCCCGGATTTGGGGCAAAGGAGGGGCATCCCATACGGGACGTCACTTATCCCGGATAAAGGGAAGATGCATAAAGGTTTATTTATTTATTTATTATTTTTTTGGATTCTTACCCCATTTTCTCCCAATTGTATTTGTCCAATTACTACCTGCCTAAGCGGTCTCGGTCGCTGCTCCGCCCCCACCGTTGGTCTGGGGAGGGTGAGACTAGCACATGCCTCCTCCGACACATATGAAGTCTGCCACCGCTTTTTGTACACCAGTCGGCGAGGAGTTTCGCCGGGAAGGCATAGCGTGTGCGGAGGAACACGTTATCCTCCCCAGCTCCGCCCCCCACCAACAGGCGCCCCGATCGACCAGTAGGAGGTGCTAGTGCAGCGACCAGGACAAATCCCCGTGTCCGGCTTCTCACCCGCAGGCGCTTCCAATTGCGCTTGTAGGGACGCCCAGCCAAGCCGGTAGCAACCCCAAGGACTGAACCTGCGACCTCAGGGTTGGTAGGCAGCGCAATGTACCACTACCTGGGCGGCCCCTTTATTTTTTTAATTTGCACGTAATTCCCCCTCCGACCACAATGTGGGTTTCAATGGCAGAGTGGCACTGTTCGTATTTACACTCATTGAATCCCCGGAAAATGAAGAAGAAGCAGAAGCATAAGAAGAAGAAGCGACTCCCTACCCATAACCGAAAACTTTAGGCAAACTAGGAGATATTCGTATCCTTCTTATGTTTGTGGTGAATGAAACTTGCAAAACTTTTATTAGTTGGAGCAGATCCTCATCTGCTGCCTTCAGTAAGTTTGTTCCTGACATTTATTCGGCTGCTTCTCCGCTGTGAAACCAGGCGGCAACGGTAAGAAACGACGTTCTATCTCTGTATCGCCTCCTTAGTTATATTCATAACGTATTTTCAGCACAGTTGGCCATATGTGGGTCAGGTGGTTGATTAACGGTCGGGCGTTGTGGATTGGCTCTCAGTGTCGGGTGGATACATATCGCTCTTCACACAGAATAATTTTTAATAGCATATGAGATCAAAGCTGTCGCGCTGTACATTATTTTGTTTTTAAATGAAACAGAAGTTGTGGGAGTGGAGGGGAGCTGTAGGCAGCCACAGTGAAGTGATCTGACATGCGTTGGGCAGACAGATGTGATCGGCACCGCACTGATGAAATTATGTAATGGATTTTATTTAACGGATAATGGTTTACACACTGTTACATAAAACACAGTCGTTGTGTAATGACATTGACTTTGTGTAGCATTGAGTTTTGACTTTCACGTGTTTTACTGTTCGTTGACACTGAATGTAATGTACTGGAGGCCACGCCCACGCAGTCACGTGCCCCAGCGTCCCCAAGACAGCTAACTGTCAAACACAAACACAGACTACAGTACACAGGAAGTATTCCATGCTAGCCATGCTAAGCTAAGTGTGGCTAACGCTAAACCAGCTCGAAGTCCAGAACAGTTGGAGGAGCCACCTCGCGCAGCAACGCGTCCCCGAGGCCAAACGCTGAGAAAGATTTTCAAACATTTATCTCGTCATGGCGTGTGTGTGGCGTATTCAGGCGCCAACAAAACAGCTGTCAACTTACTTGTTCAGAGCAGACGTTAGGAGACTCCTAACGGCGTCTGCTGCTTGCAAGTGACGTTACTTTGACTTTCATCGTCTTCTTTGAATCGCCGGCCGGCTGTCGCTCTGCATCACGTGGTATAACACTGCATCGTTGGGAGCGTTCGTTTTCATGCAGATGTCCCGGCACGGGCCGGCAGAATCGCCGGCATTAAAAAATTAGATCGCATATGCATATGAATCGAGATCACGATTTTCGATTAATCGTGCAGCCCTACTGGCTATGACCATCATCTGACTATAAGCACCTTTTTGCCTAGCGTGGTAATGAAACATTATACACTGAAGCAAAGGGAGCCCCGGTGACCTACCTTGGGAGTGACCCATTCACTACGTATGGGCACCCCGATTTTGAACACACACTTTGTCCAGGCCGAGATGTCCCCAGTGCAGTAATAAGCATCACCCTTGAACACCAGCTGGCCCATGCACTCCTTACATGGCTCGAGAGCTCCAAAAGCCATGCCGTCGGCCAGACAGTCCACCACCTGTCAATCAAACAACATGTTCACTGGTCATGAACAGCATGCATAGCCTGAATGTCTATAACAGGAATAACAGGGACTACAGTGTATTTGTGTGTTCAGATCAGTGTGATCAATCTAAGTAATCTGGACAAAATCTAACCACGATGTTCATAGAAGCAATGTAAAGAGATTGAAAAGGAGAGTGAGCCTGTCTGGACTTTGTTAAATGCCAGGTTATTATTCAGCTCTTATTTTCTAGTATTGTATTGTATTGTATTGTATCAAGTATAGAGCTGGCGGCTCCTCACATTGGACTCTCCAGATGGAATCTTCTGGCCGTTTGCAATCAGCAGCTCCTTCATGTCGTTGGTGGAACAGTACTTCCTCAACTTGTCCTTGATTCCCCATATCAGCTGACTTTGTTCCTGTGGATGTATGTCACACACACACACACACACACACACACACATTAGGAGTCGCAGTTCACCAAACTGTTCAGTTTCCATGACACTGTACAAAAGGCAGTTTGTAGTTAAACAAGGTGGGCAAACCTTCAACTGCTCTTCAAGTTTTTTCTTCTCCGCCTCTTCCTCCTTCTTCTGTTTCTTTGATGGCCCATCAATCTGATCACCCTTCCTCTTCCTGTAAGAGCAAACAGGAAGTTCAATCAGTTCAGTCCAGACCCATTTTTTGGACAAATGTTACAATGAAAAGAGGGTGAAGTTGATGTCCCTTGAGGAAACTCCAAATTTATTCATTAAGCCAATTCATTAGCGCCCCATCAGTTACTGGCAAGTTGGTGCATGTCTTCATGTCCACATGGGTTATAACTGATATCACCCAGCTTTCCACACGATTTTCAATGCACCTACATACACATGCACACTAATGATCATTCCCTAGCAGTCAGTCCATCTGATCCTTTGGAGATCAAGAAACATGTGAAAAACATCCCTCATTAGATCAGTTGACACCCGAGGGAAGGTCAGGAATTGTATTAAATAGCCTCTTCCAGCATCACTCTGAGACAGGCGTGTGTGATCGTTCATGTGAGGGCAGAAGTACTTTGCCAGGATAGTTTCCTTCAGGATGATACTGAATTGGTCTCTCGGCTCTTGAGTAACGATACTCTCCAAGCGCAAAACAAGATATCACCACTTGTGGGCCGCCCAGGTAGTGTAGCGGTACATTACGCTACATTCCTTGGGGTTGCTACCGGCTTGGCTAGGCGTCCTCACAGGCGCAATTGCCCGTGCCTGCGGTGGGAAAGCCGGACACGGGGATTTGTCCTGGTCACTGCACTAGCACCTCCTACTGGTCGGTCGAGGTGCCTGTTCGGTGGGGAGCGGAACTGGGGAGGATAATGTGTTCCTCCGCATGCGCTATGCCCTCCCGGCGAAACTCCTCGCTGACTGGTGTAAAAGAAGCGGCTGGCGACTTCCCATGTGTCGGAGGAGGCATGTGCTAGTCCACACCCTCCCCAGGCCCACAGAAGGGGGCGGAGCAGCGACCGGGACCGCTTAGGCAGGGGGAAAAATTGGATATATAGATTGGATAGAATTGGGAGAAAATGGGGTAAAAATCCCCAAAAAAGATATCACCACTTGTGTTCTGTTACAAACGGGCTGGATAGGTGAGTAACTCTAGCATTTCATTATCCTGTTTCAGGAGCAAAACATTATCCATACAGCAACCAAGCTGGAAACTTCTCCTCTTTCTAGGAGAACTATGGAGAACACCAGTTCATTGCTGACCATCAACACTTTTCCATCTGTAAACTCATTCCATGCATCTTCCTCTTTCTCAACTCATCAACCTCTTCCTCCTTTGTCTCCTCCCCCTCTCCTCCGCCTGCAGACCTGGTGGTTTCCCCTAATGCGGCGTTCATGGCGGCTGAGCTGGTCATTTCCCTTTGTTGGTCTGTCCAGCTGTGGCCTTCAACTGGAAGTTGCATCACCAACTATTTCCTTGTGCCACTTGCAGTGGCTGACATCTGTGTGGGCGCGCTGGCCGTACCGCATGCCATTCCGACCGATGTGGGTGTGCCACACCACAATCTTTACCTTTGTCTGCTCATGCTGAATGAGTCTGCCCACGCTCCCTTTGTTTTGGTCTTCCATGGCATTTGACAAGCTGATGCTTATACCACTTTCAAACACACAACGCGGGTTATTACCGACCCAGCTTTTTTTAATTCATACCAAGCCGGCCGACCAGGGTTATTCCCTTGTCATGACAATTCAGATAGGACCTGTGTGAGAACCCGGGAGAGATGAATATCAATGAACTCACAGGCGGGGAATGGGTGGAGTTGACAACACGTATTCAGCGTTTCAACAATGAACAGTGATAATTACATGGAGCCTAGTATTCCATAAATCCATATAATCAATTTACAAGCTTAAACAGAATAAAAATGCTCCATATAAACACCTCAATCTGAAAAAACAGACCCAACCCAATTGAAATTGCAATCCGTTGCGAGGGGTAGTTATGAACTTTTCATAAACCACTTGATTGAACGGATTGTACCGTGTAAACGATTTAACTAACCTGATTACTTGCCTCCGTCTTAACGTAAATGCTGTTCTTACAGCGTGTTTATAATCCACCAGCACTTATTTCAACACAATTTAAACTTTTATAACCGGTTCACGCTTCACAGACACAGACACACACACAGACACAGACAGAGAGAGAGAGAGGTATTACTACGCTGGGCAAAGAAGCGTGTTTGTCCGTATGGAGACGGAGCTCGCCCCGCCGCTCGCCGTGTCTCATAGAAGAGTGTGGCTGGAATTACGGCTCAGACCAGCTGTAAATTCTTTTTTAATCGCAATAAACGCTGCTTGGTGGATCCTGTCTATGCCGAAGTTATTAGTAGGTCCCAACGATTTGTTAAACCTCTTAAGTTATGTTTTATGTTATATATACGTGTGTCAGTAGGCACCAACACAAACTACCGTGAAGCCATTGATCCGTGGCGTAACACACGTGCTACGAGGCTCGACGTCGTTTGAAGCTGTGACAACATGTTTGTTCAGGTTGTCAGGACTATGGATGTTGGTAGTTGTTGTTGATTTTGTTTAAATGTGCCGAATGGCAATGTTATGAGTTATTGTTCTGACGATAAGTTAGCAAATATATGGTAGTGGCAGCATCGCCTGTGTGGAGTTGTGTGTGTCACTGTCAACTGTGTGTGTGTGCGCGTGCGCTGTGTGACCAGACAGCGCCTCAGTGATTCAATTGGAGTTTTTTCGAACCAATGGATTCATTTGTCCCGTCCCAGTTTTTAGCGACCCGGGTGCTGGAAATTCACACTGACGTCTACCCGCGTCCGACCCGCGTCCGACCCACCTCTCAACCTGGGTCGCCATGTCTCGCCAAAAACCCGCGTAGCACCTTTCATACAGACAGTAGTCCTGCGTATTTACCAGGACGACCCGGTAATATGAAAGGGGTATTATTCTCTTCTTATTTTTAAAGTGCTGTAAAATCGTAACCGTAATGACTACAAAACATAAATTTTGTGCAGCTAAAAAGTACATAATCTGAGTTTTATGGCAATGTACAGCACAGTGCTGCTTCCCTATTAAATTACGTACGTCATTTATGGGGAATTACGATATTCTCTCTGAGCTGAGTGATGAATTTACACCACTTGTCGGCTGTGTCACGTGGTTTGCAGCCCTTTCTGTCAGAATGGTGTCTTGCCTTTTAAACACGTTTATGCTCCCAAAAGGAAGCATATGGCTGTTTTATGGGGGGTTTTGACAATCAATTCGGCAAATTAATAAAATTACTGTTAAGCAGAGTAGTGTTTTTATTATTTTGAAATTTGATTTTAGAATGTTCATTTTCTATAAAATATAATATATTTTAATGTAATGTAATTTCACACATCGTCAGCATTTCTTTTTGGCCCACGGCTCCATCCAGATTAATTTTTGGCCCTTCACGGTGAAGAATTTGGGCACCTCTGTACTAAATGAACAGTTAAATATTTAATTATAACTATTTACAAAGTGCAAAACATGCATACTGTACGGGTGATGGAGTCGCTGAGAGTAGAGGCCAAAAAAATATTTTAAAAATAATTATTTAAGCTCTCTTTGATGCGCACGCTCTCTGACACACGTAAACAGGTGGAGAGTGAGAGCTCTGTTTTCTTTGAGGATCTGTGTGGGCTACTGCCAACACTCATGAGCCTGTTAACAGGTATCTATCTAGGCTGTCTGGGGTGCCTCTCATCTCGGGTAATCAGCCTATCAGCTTGTTGTTGTGACATTTTTTCACTCCATTAAGTTTACCTCAGATGCGGTCCCGGGATGCGTACATGAAGTGACTACCTAGCGATCCAATCAGTGGCCATGTTAGATTTTAAAACAGATGAGAGACGAATTAGCTATTAAGAAAAAAAAAGTACCGAAAGTTGGCACTGAATGTTTTGACATATTTCGGTGCTTGGTAGTACCGAAGTGATTCGGTCGGTGCCAAAAAAGTACTGGCCTTCGCTACCTAGCCCTAGTGATGATGGAGCGGGTAGTGATGTCACAAACCGGACCTGACCAGAGTGGAGATCCTTAACGGCTATAATCTAACCAGTCTGGACACAGAATACTGAACACACCGTGGTGCTAACCAGATTACCCTCCCTTCTGCTTCTCACCCTTCAGACTTGATAGCAGGAAGCCTCTTCTTCAGCTCCTCCTTGTCTTCAGGCCGCAGTGCGTTGAAACCCTTTAGCTGGGCGGCGCTGTATTCAGGCTTGAAGGCCAAATCCTCCCTGCTGCTCACGAAACAGGCCGTGTGGTACCAGCGGTCGATCAAGCCCAGCTGGGGCTTTTCTTGGTCCACAGACTTCTTGGACACACGGATCTGGTCCTGGAGAAGAGAAGCCAGAGGGTCAGAGACTTTGATATAAACAGACTTTGAATAATCCCCTATGGCAGTGTTTCTCAACTGGTGGGTCGTGGACTCGTTCTGAATGGGTCGCAGAGTGAGTGGTCAAAAACAAATCAAAAACTTTTTTTTTGGGGGGGGTTATGCAAAAAAACCCAGACTTTTAAACTCTTATCAGGAGTAAAGCACATCCCCAATTATCTCGTTATCTTCCCCAAATACCTGTTAAGTGAAAACAGTCCGTTAAGTAGATCTACTCAGAGAGATGATCATATTATGTGTGTAGACACAGTTATGCAATTATGATGTTCATTTTATTCATATACACCAGGATCAGCAGCAGTTGTGATGTTCATACTCATGAGTTTATTAATCAGGATCAGTTTGTTATTGCAGAGTAATGTGCTCTGAATGCAGGGATGAATACATGATTTTCTTGGTTTGAA
>CABFOS010005403.1:7722-20669 GCA_900660315.1 Diretmoides pauciradiatus | reverse complement strand
TGGGTAACGGCCTAATTCTTCCCTGCATGCATTGTTCGTTGTTTTTCTTTGGGTCCGAAGGATGGATTTGCAGAGTTCTGAGTGCATAGTCTCTATTTGGTGTTTATCCCATTTTTCAAAATCTTGGTTAGCAAGGGGGCCCCAGATCTCACAACCGTAAAGGGCAATTGGTTCTATGACCGAGTCTAGGATTTAAAAAAAGTAAAGTAAACAAAAACGGTAGGCCTACTCAAGTTTAAGTATTGTTACTTTATAATTATATTGACTCAAGCAAAAGTAAAAGTACTCATAAAAATAACTACTTGCGTAAGAGTAAAAAAGTGTCTCTTAAAAAACTACCCAAGCAGTGAGTAACTTCATTAGATGCAATTTATTACATCAATGTATTAAGTTCAAACAGGTCTTCAACAGGTAATAACAAATGTGATGTGCACATTAATTGTCATTAAAGTGCCAAGAACCAGACAACTGACAAAATAGCCCACTGTGTAACCTCTTAAAACAAAACAAGACAAAACAAAACAACAAAAAACTTTGTGTCTTTTACTGAATCCTCAAAGGAGAGGCAGTCTGCGTAGCCATCATTTCACCACGGCATCTCCCGCAAGCGCCAGTAGCCTGGCTGTTCACTTCAGAAGCGCATTTCTCTGCCGGTCAACAACAGATTCTGCTCCTCTGCTGTTTTCTAATCACACGTAGAGCTGATCTTTTAGTAACCTCATGAATTTATAATATTTCTCTCTCTCTCGCTCTCTCTTTCTGTCACACACAGTCTATTATATGTTATCCTAAAATGTTTCAGTAAAAGTAACAAGTAATGAGTAATGAGCCCAATGTACTCGAGTAAAAGTACATATATTTGATCGCAAATGTACTTGAGTAAGAGTTAAAAGTATTCTACAAAACAGCTACTCTTAGATGTACAATTTATTTTCTTAAAGTACATGTAACGGAGTACATGTAACGCATCACTACCCATCAATGGTTGTAATTTGTAACATTATGAGTTGGTGAAACTTGTTGGTTGCTGGATTGCATTTAATCATTTGTCTTTTACAGTGAAGAGAGTGAGACAGATGAGGAGTGATGACATACTGTACTCTGTCATATATAGCCTTTTAAGTTTTATATATTCATTAATAACTGATAACTTTCTCTGTTTATTTTTTGCACAATCTGAACTGAGGAAGACAGAGTCGAGGCGAGATGAGTGGAGGAGAGAAATAAGAGGAGGGAAGAGAAGAATTGCGAGGGGAAGGAGTGAGGAGAGAGACAGTAACAGACAGACAGCACGCTATAATATATTACTGTTACTGTAAAGACTGCTCAAAGTGTTTAATGTGCAGCTTAATTTAGGCTTAAGCATATTCACATCAAACTGTACCAGATTGATGCATTTTGCTGTTAAAATGTTATTTCGTTTTGCGCCCACACATCCCAACTGCCTGTAACTGCCTCTGGGCTGAGCTCCAATTGGTATAAAATCCTAACAATGCCCCTGGGTCACCTTAGACATAGGTTACACGTCTTTTCAGCATCTCTCTTAAATTTGTAATTTGTTGGTTAACAACAAGCATTTAGACCTAGAGGCCATAAAAATGTATCTTACAGCAATAGGATGAGTTGATGAGTTGATGAATGCGCTGACTGCCAAGAGAGGAAATGTTACACACACTGTTTAACGTGCACTCTTAATAAGTCATTATATAGTCATTATAATGAATAAACTAGCTTTTGATGCAACAGATGTGCATTTGTATGTGTTCTTTTTAATTTGTTATGTTTTACTTGAACTCAAACATCATGCACATCAAATAGGCCAAATCTGAATAGAAGCAGCTCAAATGTGCATAACTCAATCTGCATAGGACCCCCATAACTTACTACACATCTTAATTGGGCCCAAAAACCATTGGCAGCATCGTCTGGAGGATCAGCAGTTTGGCTCATCAGACATGACTCCACACACCTTACATAGTTTGATTTCTCTTCAGCAGAAGATGGTTTGCAGAAGAAATTTGGAAGATTAACAACCATCTCCACTTTCATACATAATAGATTGTACAGGAGTTTGGTGCACTTGTCGTGCATGGAAACGAGTACAAATTCTGGTTTTAAACATTTTTTGTTATAAATAAAAAAAGAGAGATTTCCTTCCATCATTACATCAGATTGTCTAACAAGACCCATCATTTTCTGTGGCAGTCTTCTGTCATTTTAATGTTTCACTTCATTTCAATAATTGAAAAGTTTTAAAAACCACTTCCTATTCATAGGGAGGGTCCAGTCTCAGCTTGTCATCATACTCATTAAAATGCAGTTGTATGCACTGTGGCAGGCTGGGGGGAGGAGGTGGAGGAGTCGACAGGAGACGAGAGGTCGAGAGGTCGAGAGTTGGACTGTGGAGCAGTGCAGGAAGACCAGCAGCGGCGACCGTCCCTGTTCCCGAAGGATGCAGCCGCCAGGAGACCTGGAAGAGCTGGCCAGTCAGGGTTGGAGAAGGTTCGCGGCCTGGCGGACTGGGTCAGCTCTTCCAGGTCTCCAGACGGCTGCGTCTTCCGCTGTTGGTCTTGTGTAGGTCCTAGACATAAAGTATAGCTCTTGGTCTTAATGTTGGGTTTTCCCATTTGCATAATTGTTTTGGTCTCTCATCGTTCACGTTTACATGCACACAATATTCCAAAGCTGATTACATGGATAATGAAAACGACTATTCCACTAATATTCCCGTTTACATGCAGCCGTGCATACTCCGATTAATGTAAAACACCCCCATGACGTACATCCTCCTACGGCAAACTGTCTAGCTCGTTGGTTTGTTTCATCCATGGTTTCTTTACAAGCTGATCGTAATCAGGCGGTAAAACCCCAATTGAGACGCATATTCCGAATGCACTGTATACATGCTCCTAAAACCTGAATAATATCGGCATATCCCACATGTCTTAATCGGAAAATGCTAAGTTCTGAGAAATATTGGATATTCCGAATTCGGAATATCCAAAGGGAATAAGCTGTTTACATGACAAATTCGGAATACTGTCATATTCAGAATAATAGTGGAATATTGGTGTGCATGTAAACGTACCCAATGTTCATGCTGTACCTTTCATGTGATTGGTCGGGTTACACTGTTTGCCTGCACCTATGTACCAGTGTATTTTACTTCAGTCAAACGCTCGTCCTGGTAGATCAACCCTGATGAAGGCAGCTTAGCTACAGTACCGAAACGTTGGTAGTTTTCTTAATGTCTTAATAAATTAGTGCATCGGAGCTATGAATGTGCGGTTACCTCTACAGTATACTTTTTATGCTTGTTTTCATTGGCCGGCACCTCATCACTAAAGGTGTGCGTTTCACCTACTTTGACTTTTTACTACATGTATTACTTCTATTATTATACACATACACATTGCCCCCTTGAGCTTCACAGTTGTCGTCAACGCTGAACACTATCACTATGCTATTGTTATGTGAAATATGATGAGGCTCAGTCAGGCTCCCTCATGACATGGCCTCTGACCTTTTCTCCCATCCAATAGCGTCAGTAGAACATAACAGGCACTGGTGCAAAAGAACCTCCTCTTCATACCCTTCTTCCCCTCCTCTCTTTGCCCCCACCATCACCTTTTCCATCACCATCAACTCTTTTTCCCTTCTCCACGGGGGTTGTCTTGTCTTTTTCTTGGTAGGGAATGCACACAAAGTCAGTTGCACAGACACATACACAGATACACACAAACAAACACACACATTACAGTTCCCCAATGAATGAGGGAGTGTATCTTCTCTGGCATTTGGCAGAGTCCTTTTTGTTTATTCATATTTATTATGAATGAAGGAACTCCTATGGACTTTCTGTTTCACTGGTTCCACATGTACACACACATGAAAATGCATGGAGGAAAACAAGGAAATTAACATAAAATTGGCCAAAAGTGTGTGTGTGTGTGTGTGTGTGCGTGCGTGTGTGTGTGTGTGTCCCATCCCCCGTTATCTCTGCATTGCTGAAATTTTGATGTGGAAAATGGCTGTCGGGCTGTTAAAAGACTGTGTCTAGAGGAGCAGCGAGAGGGTTTTAGCGAGGACAAACAACAATGCACTTGAAACTCACTTCACTGTTAAACTAATAAAAAAACATGATATGATGTCCAAACAAGGCCTTTTCCTCCAACTGCTACTATTGAATGGAGATAAACAACATTTGTGTTTTCATCATTCATTGTCTGAGTGGATGGATTTTGAGACACACTGACCATTAATAACAGCACATCTATCATTTGACTATATAATGAAAACATTATATAGTTTCTCCAAACTTCTGGCAAAGTTTTTCATTGTCATTTCCTTTTCTTTCTTTTTTTAAGTCAGTGTCATCTGTTGGAAAAAATATGTACAGCCCATCAGTAACAAATCAACGCCAGTGTACCTTTTGTTCTTCACCACCCCCACCCACCCCCGTTTTCATTTCCTATGAAGGGGAAACATCTGCTGTCTTAGATCTTAACTAAATGTGACATGGATAGAGGGGATTTATTGCTCAGCCTGTCAATAATGGACTGTTGGCAGTCACAGCGTGTTTGGATGTTATTCCTTATGCTGCTCTGCTGAATAAGTATTTTGTGATTATAGCTGCGCCCTCAAACATTGTTTACATGGGTTATTCCAATGATCTCGGCCAGTTTCATAATATTGATGCACATGAGCATCTCCCAAACCTAGAGACCAGAAAGCCAAGAGCCTAATGTGTGATGTCAGTTAGAGACACTTCATGCTCCATTGACAATGAGACTGAAATTATGGACCGTGGACCGATAGAGCGTTTGAGATTTTACACCCACACAAGCTTTATTTAATGTTCGGGCTAATATTTGTGAACCAGAAAATGTGCTCATATCCACAGAAATTCACCCTGGGTAATGTCACAATATGATGTTCTCTAATCCATTGTCATTAAAGCAGCATGCGGGTGTGTCATCACTGATTAGAGTACAAGGTCTACTTCATTTTCGCAAATCTACACTTAATTTATCTTCAAATAAATTTTGCTTAAAGGCTATTTCTTGAATTTAAGAAGCATTTTTGATTGAGTACAAACTAATTCTCCTTATAGTCCATTCCAAAGTTACCAAAGTGAGACATTTTAAGTCTTGCTTTGAAAAGATATCATTAATAAGTGAAAGTGCATCAAATTAGGAAGAGGAATAGAGGATGCCAGAGAAATAAGCCTCATGGAAATCAACTTGGTAGTGGTGTTCCTCCCGGGGAAGGTTTGCCCGCACTGAGACCTGTCCATCACCATTGACGATACTGTGGTGAAACCAACTCGGACTGCAAGGAATCTGAGTGTGACCCTGGATGACCAACTGTCGTTCTTGGCAAACATTGCATTGATTAGAAGCTCCTGCAGATTCCTGCTCTACAACAGGAGGATTCGCCCCTTGCTCACTGACGAGACGGCGCAGGTTCTCATCCAGGCTCGTCATCTCCCAGTCATCTCCCACCTGGACTACTGCAACTCCTTCCTTGCTGGTGCCCCGGCGTCAGCCATCAGACCTCTGGAGCTAAAGCGGCAGCTCACCTGGTGTTCAACCGCCCCAAGTTCTCCCACACAACTTCCCTTCTCCGTTCTCTACACTGGCTCCCCGTAGCAGCTCATCCAGTTTAACACTCTGGTGCTAGCTTACAAGGCAAGGAAAGCTTCTTTCTACAGTACCTCCAGGCCATGATCAAGCCCTGCTCCCTCGAGGCGACTAGTTGCCCCGTCGCTCCGAGGCCCCTGCGGCCATTCAACCCGGTCACGGCTCTTTTCTGTCCTGGCCCCACCCCACAGTGGTGGAGTTCATCCCCACTGATGTCAGGACAGAAGAGTCGCTGCCCATCTTTCACCGCAGGCTTCCTCTTAGCACTTATTGTATTTGTATTTATTTTTTTGTTTATGCACTTTCACTGGTTCTGCTCTTAGATGCTTGTTTAGAAAGGACTACCTATGTTGAATGCACTTATTGTAAGTCACTTTGGATAAAAGCATCTGCTAAATGACTAATGTAATGTAATGAAACTCTATTGAAGTTTTTTATTTTTCAGTTGACCTGAAAAATCGGGGATTGCCCATTGATCCGAAGGTTCATTATTCTGAAACCCCAATAGTCGGGAAAATGTTCCATTTGTACTGAAAGCCCATTAGTCTGACGGTCGTTACCCTGAAAACAAACGCCCATTGCTCTGAAGGGCCATTGCTCTGAAAATACACACTCTGGAGTTGTTGGAGTTCAGTGACTGCTGCACTGTCCATGGTGCTGAATCTGGGTTTTTAATAGAAAAGTTTATTGGTGCAAAATGTTCACTAACGTTTCGACCGTGCAAGGTCTTCTTCAGAGTGAAAAAAACATGTTTTTCCACTCTGAAGAAGACCTTGCACTTTTCTATGATGATCCGAGTGCTCCAGACATCTTCTCTCCTTTGATGCTGTGGTAGTCCCAGTCGGAGAGCACCGGCCCTCATCTCATCTGGTTTAATGCATGAACTCTCTCAATAACTGGGTTTTTAATGGTTAGGTGTTCCGATTAGGCTAGATGTCTGTCATCTTTTGGCCTTAATATCTTACTGTATTTTGACGTGCAAACGTGAAGATACCAAAGCTAAACAAACAAAATGAGTCTTTGGTTTTTAGTGTGCCCATTGGCTAAACATGTCAATGCTTTAAAAATAGGTTAATTTCACAAAATACACAATGTGACACCAATTGAAATTCCTACAGTTAGTGTGAGGCAGATATCACCCAGTAATCCCCATTATCAAGCTTCAGCAGCATGATTAAAAATCAATCCTGTACTGTCCCGTCCAAAAATCCATTGTAGCTCGGAGCAACGCATACAGTATGCGCGTGTGTGGCATGAGCGCTTCTGATTGGCTACGCTACTGTAAAATAAATTCACCTCTGCTGATGAAGACGCATAGACGTGTTTTCTCGGCCTTCAGAACAATGGCCGTTGGCATGGCATGGCACCGCAAAAAATCAGCATAAATGCTAACTCAGAAGGAAACTTCAGACAGTGACCTCTCATGACATCTGTTTTAGAAGCTAAGCATAGCAGTCAGTGGATCGTATTTTAAGCACAAATGCAAATTCTATGACACAGGAGGCATATCCTAGTGGTTCCTAGTTGTGTTAGCTCGGATGCTAACTCCAGGGAAAGTTAGTGTAATCTAGTCCCATTGGTTAGGGCTGACACTAATTCCCTGGGACAGGAGTGTAGTGGTGTGTGATTTAGCGGCGTATGCTAAGTGCTGCTAGAGCTGCAGGCTAGTCTACGGGCAGCAGGGCAGAGAGAGCAAGCTGGGAAAGTACTGACTGACTAACCGGCTTGATTAGGCCGGGTGTGAGATGACATAGATCAGATATATACACTTACCCAGCTGGAAAGACAGATTGGCAGAATAATGGAGGCTGAAAGAGGGAGCGAGAAAATATGACATAGATTAAGAGAAAATGAGTGAAGAGGAGGAAATGATTAGCAGACAAGGATGTAAAGTTAGAAAATAAGGGAAGGGGCGGATGAAGTGATACAGAGATAGCTGGTTAATTCTCTGGATGTGATGGTTTGCTCCTGGGTGTTTTTCAGCTCTGCTGGACTGTGGCGGTGTAAGAAATTGGCTGAGATGCAACGTAGCATCCGCATCATGGTTTCATTAGCCCTCACTCAGCCCAAGGCATTTTACATTACATTTCCTCTACTCATCTGCTTCTCTCAGATCTGCTCACATTAAAGGAAATAGGTAACACAGACTACGCTGAAGCTGGGAACAGCTAGGGGTTTAAACTCAGATGAATTAGACTTCTTTTTTTGTCTCTGTTTTATTTTATTGATTGATTCAGACACTTTTGTATATGCTTTTTATAGCTATTGAGAAACTTTCCCCATATAACTCTCCGTTAATCGGGTAAAATCAGATTGTATTTATTTCAGGGCTATTTGATCCATTTATAGCTGCCACTTTTCTGTGAACATTGCCTACGGGCATCGTTTATGTTCTAATAAAGGCAGACACTGGAATTGAGATATGGGGTAACTTCAGCTGCCTATAGGCCTACAATCACCCTGTGTTTGTTTGTTTGTTTGTTTGTTTGTTGGTGTGTGTGTGTGTGTGTGTGTGTGTGTGTGTGTGTGCGAGGAGAGGAAATTGAGTGTGTGGTATTTTATTTGGAGAGTCACCCTCTTCTGAATGAGGTAATCCCTCTCTGGGCCTGAGTGGCACTCGGGTCGTTACACCTTTCCGGTGTCAGCTCACTGCATTTTACTTGAGCGGCAGTCACAGTCTGTGATGTCTTTGAACGCACCCCGTATTACTCAACACTGTTTGTGTAAATAATCACTCACTGATGACTGCATAGGCCTTGGGGGAACAGTATGGCTATTCACGTAATGTGTCCGTGTGTGGGTGGGTGCATGTGTGAGTGTGAAGTAGCTACAAAGCTGACACGTCTACTACATGATGACAGTAACATTCATCACATTAGTTTCTCTCACTCACTCCATGTCATTAGAAGTCAATTATTTAATAACACAAGCTATTTACACTTCTACTGCAACAAGTATGACCACACATTTACTCACTAACTCACTCACTCTCTCTCTCTCTCTCTCTCTCGCTCTCTCTCTCTCTCTCTCTCTCTCTCTCTCTCTCTCTCTCTCTCTCTTTCTCGCTCACTCGCTCACACACACCCACCCAGGCACACACACACACCCACACACACCCACACACACATAAATCAGATACCAGAATACATATTCACTCACCCCACCCCTCACTCACTCACCCCTCACATAGTGAGTATGCGCCAAGACACAGTCTTGGGACTTGAGAAATCTATGAAAACTGTTTTTCATATCGACCAGAGGTCAGGCAAAGTTCAAGTCAGAAAGAGAGCGAGAGAGAGAGCAAGAGAGAAAGAGAGAGAGAGGGCAAAAATGCAACATCTCTTCTCCTCATCCAGCCCAGCTTGTTCTCAGGAAGCCATTGACGCAAAGACATCATCCATCTCTCTCTCACCTCTCTCTGGATAGAGGCGATGAGATGATATATGACTTCACGGCAGAAGACCCACAGAGCTCTCCTCTGCCTTATACATGCAGACGAGGCTGCCTGCTCCAGTGTAGGTACGTGCACATCCTCCTGGGGATTAAAAGCTATTCCCCTTAACAGCATGACGGATTGCACACGTTCAGCTTTCACATGCATCTCTGTCCTGTTTGTGGGGAACAGTAAAACAGAAGATGACAAGTCCAAAAACGGAGGATGAAAAACTGAATGATGATGGTGAGGAAGGTGAGGGGATCTGAAAAGACAACGAGGTGGAGGAGGGAATTGAAAAGGGGCCTCGCTTTAGCTCAGGCGAGGACAAAAACAACACAGAGGAGGTGGAGGGGAAAGAGAAGAGCCTCATCAATTCAGGAAACGGTACCTGTGGAGCAGGGCTGAGTTTTCCTAATATCCCTGAAGATCAGGGTGGGTGAGAGGAGGGGTGAGGAGGCGTGAATTTATGTTGATGGAATGGTTGAGGAGGGAACAAGGGAGAGCGGAGTGTGTGTGTGGGGGGTAAGACAGGTTGGTGGGGCGTGAAGAAAACAGTGGGAGGTCAGTTCTCGATGACTTCATTCAGATGAACACGTTTAAGCCCCGCGGGTCCTGGTCTGAGTGCAGAAGCAGACGTGCTAATCGTGAGATGGGAGATGATTGCTTGCGCACGTGTGTGTGTGTGTGTGTGTGTGTGTGTGTGTGTGCATGTTGAGGGATTGAGGGGGATGCCGTCAAAGTGAAGCTAATTAGTCACAGAACTATTAACCTATAAACCTCACACATGTACAGTTGGATGTATGCTGGGAAAAGGGGGCCCTCACTCACTCTTCAGCCCGGAGCAGGAACATTCTGGGGCCAGTGAAAGGGCATTAATTACAATATATTAGCCTGTCGCGCCGCACTGCTGTTACCTATTCATGGTCCGTCACAGATGGACAGGATGAAGAGAGGCTGTGTTGAGAGATAGCGAAGGAGAGAGGGTGAGCAAAACATTCGTAGCGAAACCTCTCCCCTGCCCCGCCAAGAAATGAGTTACAGTAGAACTACAGCGGGGGAGAGACAGAGAAAGAGAGAGAGAGAGGGGAGACAGACAGAGCTATACCTTTCCCCCTGACCTGTCGGTGCACCTAAACCCAATATGAGCGGCTGATTAGGTAATCGAGAGGAAAGGGTAAAAAAATAATCCCATAAAGGGCAATCTGCTTCCATCTTTCCAGAGCAATATATCTCCCGCTTCTCAATGGAGCGAGACAGGTCCCTATAAAAGCACACTACCACACACTCAAAAACCTGACATTATTGGCTCCTTATCAATTACTCCAACACAGACAAAAAGGAAATACCGTATCATTTGAGAAAAATTAATACAAGGATACAGATTTATGGATAAGAAAATCCGACCGAGGAGGGGAACGTGAGTTAGTGGGCACCACCGAGAGTTCACAGCAACATGACCTCACCTCAGTAGGAAAACTTCTAGGACACCCAGTAATATAATCCCCTGTAAATCAGAATGATCACTCTGTCTCTCTCTCTCTCTCTGCCTCGTAGGTCTTGACTGGCAAACTCAGCTCTTTTCTCCCCCTCTCCGATTCCCCTTATTCTCTCCTCTTTAAGCCTCTCACTCTCTGCACAGCACATTGCTGGTGTGAATACTCTTATTGTGTGCTGCCAAGACCTGACCAAGCAAGGCTTTTTTCCCTGTTCCAGTGTGTAAGCCCACAAGTACGGACACATACTCAACCCTCTGTTATTCTCCATTTAAAATAACGGCAAAGGCCCAGAGAGGAGAACAGAAAGAGCGAGCGGGAGAAGGCGGGAGCGAGCGGGGAATGGTTGAAAGGCAACGGAAAATAAAATGGTTTGGGTGGATGGATAGAGCGGTGCAGTGCAGGGTGAAGGAGTGGATGTAGGGAGGGCCCAGATGGGTGGTGGTGCTCTGTTGTACTTAGAAGTGCCGGTGCTGGGTCTGCGTTATGTCTCTTGTCTCTGTGCCATGTCTCCAGGCACGCCGTTAGCTTGTTCCCCTGTCCGGGTGGGTGGCTTTTCCTTCTAAATGAAAGAGCACGCACAAAAAAATAAGCCGCGGTTTTTGTTTCTAACAGGTTTTTCAATTAGCTGCGTGACGGACAGCGTGTAGTTTCGCAATGCCGCTACGTTATTTCCTGACAGCGTTTCAACAAATTTGTGGCGGTTCATCCAAAGGCAAGGCTGGCTTGCGGCGGTGAGTTTGCCCATGTGGAGAGTGCATGGGTTTATTTAGGATTCAGCGTTCTGAAGGTGCGAAATGTTCTAGGCGATGAAATAAGGGGGGATAAACCCGGAATAATCACAAGCCATCAATTGTTCCATTCTTTCTGCCAGGATTGGAAAAATTCCCAAGCTGCACGTAGTGGACGATGGCTTCCAGAAGGGAAAAGCCCAGAAAAGTCCTTTCCTAGTCTGTTTCTATCAAAGGATTCCACCGTTTGACATTCCATGAAAACACTAAGCTAATGCGGATCACACCGTCAAAGGCTATCACCGGAGCGCTGATGGAGGGAGATGGAAACTCGCGTCAAGGGAGGAAGCGAGGAAAGAGAGGAGAGGAGGAACGGGGAGGAGAGCAAGAAGAAGGCATGAAGGAGACGTGAAGTCATTACGACAGGGAGAAAGAAAAACAGAAGGGAAGGAGGAGAGAAATGAAAGGGAGCAGAAAGTAAAAGCTTTAGCTCTTGAGCTCCCTGTTGACCCACTTCAGATGTGTGCCCCGCCAATCATCTCACACAGCCCAAACAGCTTCACACGCACACACACACACACACACATACACACACACACACACATACACACACATGCGCGCGCACACAGTGTCAGTTGGCAGGGAAAGAGAGAGGGAGGCCTATTTTTCTGTCCGAAATGGAGAGAGGGGGAGAAAGAACAAGAGGTAGAGAGGAGATTATAATTTAATAAGGGGCAGGAAATCTCGGTCAAATCCCCCTGAAGGAGCAGAAATGCCTCCGCGCCGGAGGCTACGGGGCTGGAGACTGACTGGGCTCCATCTGAATGGGCTTCTCTGGCACCGGCAGCAGGTCAGGCAACCAAGCCAGCAGACAATAGACCAGGAAGAGAGAATTCCCACTTGGTTCACCATGGTTTGGAGCGTTGTAACTAAATACCAACAGGTATCAGCCGCATTGATTTCTGCTGATGCACTCTGGGTCCTTACGAGTTGTAAAGCCGATCGTGGTTCAATCCCTGAAGGTTACAGTAATAATCTGTGACATTTTCATATGGATAAATGTCCTGTTTTGCTTCCATCTATTGCTGATTGATGTGTAGTTTTCAACCTGTACCCAGTTCATGAAAGCTTTTACATTCGCTGTTCTAAGCAGAGATTCAGCCGCCGTGGCTGAACAGAGAAACTCAACCTCATCGATAGAAAATCCAAGGACGAAGAAGACGTCACACTGCTGGGGGACTTGAGGAGGAACCGGGAAAAAACAATACATTCCAGAGACATAAAAATGTAGGTGACACCCACTTCCTGATCTTGACAGTTATGAGAAAGGCCGATAATTGGCTACATACTGAGAGTGAGATGCTGTGCTAGATATGAGCGACTATAGGGCCTCATATCTCTGGCAGGCCCATGTATGACGGAGCTTCTCATGGTGTCATCGACAGATAAGGATGAGAAACCCTGTGTGTGTGTGTGTGTGTGTGTGTGTGTGTGTGTGTGTGTGTGTGTGTGTGTGTGTGTGTGTGTGTGTGTGTGTGTGTGTGTGTGTGTGTGTGTGTGTGTGTGTGTGTGTGTGTGTGTGTGTGTGTGTGTGTGCGCACGCATGTGAGTGAATCTGCGGGAGGGGACTTCCAATATTGAAGGT
>CABFOS010005380.1:1557-14794 GCA_900660315.1 Diretmoides pauciradiatus | reverse complement strand
CTTATACTAGCTCACTGGATCGCACAGGGAACTGTGTGTATTTGTGTTGGGTAGTGAATGAATGTGTGTGTGGATTCTGGTGGCTTGATCATATTGGGCTCTTAGATTGTTTATTTTCTGTGCCCTCAGTTCGGATTTGAGTGAGTATGTTTGCTCAGAAGATTTATGCTTTGTCTCGTAGTGGCGCTTCACAATGCTGCTTTTAATAATCGCCACAGACTCGGAAGATATGAGACATACAGGTTTGAACTGGAACATATGAGACATACCGGTTTGAACAGGAACATATGAGACAAACCGGTTTGAACTGCCCGCGGGCAGAATGAACATGTAGGAGTCTGTCCATTCTTGATTAAAAGCTGTTTTTGCTGTCTATTTTTCTCTTTTTAGAGCACGCCATGTGGAATTATTTTACTCTTGACTCGCTTATTTCTCCGACTGGTGTATCTCGTCTTATCTCTCCGGTGTGTGTATAATGACTCGAGTCACAATACTTATCTGAATGCATAGATTTGATTGGCTGAGTAGCATGAGATAATTTACAGCGCATGCAATTGGTCTGTGAGTTTCCTGGATCGCCAAACCAGCGCCGTAAAGGATAGAAAAGCTGCGCCGATTAAAATAGAAACGCTCCGTCAAAATGTAGTAATTCTCAATGATTTATCGGGCCGGGTCCGGATAGGACGGCGGCTGGGTCCGGATCCGGACCGGAGTCCGCCAATTGAGTACCCCTGCACTAAATATTTAAGACATAGGAACATTAAATTTAAGACTTTTTAAGGCCTTTTATTGAGAATTGTGATTTGAAGACTTTTTAAGACTTTTTAAAGACTTTTTAAGACCTTTTATTGAGTTGTGAATTTAAGACTTTTTAAGACTTTTAAGACTTTTTTAAAAGACATTTTAAGACCTTTTATTGAGAATTGTGAACGTAAGACTTTTAAAGACCTTTTAAGACCTTTTAAGACCTTTCATTGAGAATTGTGAATGTAAGACTTTTTAAGACACTGCAGACACCCTGTCAGTACTGATTAATGTTTTTGCTTTTTATTTGTTGTTAATTGTTATTGTATTTAATTGTTAATTGTTTTATTATGTTTAGTAAAGTCTACATAAAAACTGTCATATCTCATTTTCTGTTTATGCTTTTATTTGCATAATTGAACCAAACATAAAAGTAAAGGTTAATAATAATAAACTGGTAGAACAGGGAAACAGGAGTTTGGAGGTTGAGTCACTTCCTGAAACTCGATCAGCCATCTGATACGGCCACGGATAAAGAAACGGCTGTGGGAAAAGGCTGCGGGTGCAACCAGAACATTCCTCTCAGCTATTTTCCCACCAGAAATAGAGACACACACAAACAAACACACACACATACACACACGATGCACGTTCACATCAAGGAAACACATCAGGAAAGAAAACTGTACAGTGGTGGAAGAAGTATTAAGATCTTTGACTTAAGTAAAAGTAGCAGTACCACAGTGTAAAAATACTTTGTTACAAGTAAAAGTCCTGCATTCAAAAATCTTACTTAAGTCAAAGTAAAAAAGTATTGGCATCGGAATATACTTAAAGTAGCTAAAGTAAAAGTTGTCATAATGCAGAATCGTATATATCATGCTATTGGAAATTGGATAATTATTGATGCATTAATGTGTTCATCACTTTAATGTTGCAGCTGGTAAAGGTGGAGCTAATTTTAATTACTTAATATCCTGCTTGGAGCTTAACCTATAAAATATATCATTTATTAGTTGATTTATAATTATATGTATTTAGATGTATTCATCTAAATCTGCAAAGTAACTAGTAACTAAAGCTGTCAAATAAATGTAGTGGAGTAAAAAGTACAATATTTCCCTCTGAAATGTAGTGGAGTAGAAGTATAAAGTAGCATGAAATGTAAATATGCTTAGTTACATTCCACCACTGCTCCCTCCTGGTCAGTACAGATTCTACATGAAAAACTACCAAGTCTCCATCTTAAATCTGTTAAATCCGTAGTTGGTACCTCTGTTAACCACCATTGCCCCAACGACTGGCTTTGTTTATCTATTGATTCATTGAACTGAAGGCATGCTTTCACTGTCATGTTGATTGCATAAGCTATTGATAACTTGAATCATGAGTTTAAAAAAAGAAGTCAAAACCATGCCAGTCCAGGTCCCCAGTGGACTGCATGTGAAAAATATCACTCATCTAAACCACAGCCCCTTTCATTACATTTTATTTTTCTATACAGCCCTTTCACAAGGTTATATACAGTACAAGTGTATCTCAGTGAAGTCAAACTATAATGTAAGATTTGTAGAACATAATTGTTAAACAAAGACGAGTATAGTCATTTTTTACCAACAGTGATGTATTAAAGAGACAACATAGAGAGGACGGTGTCAACGGATAGACATATTTAACCATTCTAACAAAGCAATACAGAGGAAATAAATTAGGCTACATAAGATCTATCGAGATGTGATGGACATAACTAGAAAACAGCAGGCTCAACTAGGATGGATCAACTCTGTGGTAACATTGCACCTGAACGGCAACTTCGTCTGCCATAAAATCTACAGAGAAACCCATACAATCTAAAAATGTGCAACAGAAGCATGGACAGGAAACTTATTGGATACTGAAGAGGAAAACCCACATCCAACACCATAATGCAGACTGTACACATGCATAGAACATGGAGACTCTTATACACGAGTCCAATATGTCTATGCTTTTGTTTATGTGATGTATACAAGAGAATAATAAGAAAATAGGATACATAATTTCACAATGGGAATGTCTTAGAACAAAAAAATTGCACTGTGCTCCATTTGTGTGCATGACAGTAGGAGAGGAAGAGACAGGCCAGCACATTCTGAACCTCAAGCCATCAAAACATCAAGTGACCCTTTTATACCCAAGTCTAAAGGCACGTGGAAAACACTATCTGCCAAAACACTTGATTGTGATGCATCGACTCTATGGATTCTTAAAAAGGACAATTAAAGCTTTATCCCTTCAAAGCATCTAAACAAACTACGAATTTGAGGCTGCTCGCTACCGGTGTCTTCTCTGCTTTGTGTTCAGCTCGGGTTTGAATAACTTTCAGTAACACACTCAACAACATACATGATCAGCATGGTTAAAATCAATTGAGCGCTTTAAGCTTTGCCTCTATGAATCTATATACTAAAAAGACGTTTTCTGTAGTGTATATCAAAAGTGCATTGCTTGTGTGTAGAACGTTCTTCATCATCCCCTTTTAGTAAGTTATTACATGTAACAATATAAAATATGGCGATGGCTTGGGTTTAGTATGTGTCACGTTTTCCCTTTTCTCCCCCCCACTCTCTCTCTCTCGCCTGTGTACTTCTAAAAAAGGAGGTGTTCTTCAGAGGTAACCCCCGAGGCACAGCAGCAGTAGGACGTGCACAGTGAGCAGATAGAGGGAAAGCAGTAGAGGGGTGCGCTGGCGGGAGCAGAAGGCCACGCGCAGCATCCGCATCAGGCCTGGGCCACTTCTCCGAGTCTGTGACAGGAGACAAGGAGGCGCAATGTTACAGGAAATAATCAACTCATAAGTCGTTATTATTACTGTTATTAGGATGACAGCTTAAGCGGTACGAAACATTAACGGGCCCTTACTCGAACGACGGCTCCGCCTGACGGCTCGATGAGGACGGACGTTTCTGAATGTTGTGCTTCGTGTGTGGAATGCCATTCGCCCTGGGTGTCACTGGTAACAATAAAGAGGCATGCAGATAATCAAGACTAATCTAACCATCAGTTTGATATATAACTAATGACATTTATATGTTGAAATACACCAATATACACCTGCCACGGTATACTAATGAAGTGGGACCTGAAATTATAGCCTACGTCACATATTTCATACCGTTTGAGTTGGTCCTGTGCAGACATTAGCTGCTCCTCAATTGCCACTCTCTGCTCCATCTCTTCGTCCAGTCTGATGGAGAAAAGTTACTAATCAATACATTTCTAAATTCCTTGCCATTGCCATTGTTAATTCCACGTCTCTGGAGAGTTTTTACTGATACTGTACCTCCGCTGTAGCTCTTTGACCTCCATTATGTAGGTATGGCTCTCTAGAGGGCTACTGCGCTCCTGTGGGGCTCCGGGTGCACTGTCCACTTCCTCTGTACCCTGTGGGAAATGAAATCCACATTAAAAAACAACATTTCATCTAGGTCCATATTGTTTATTCCCAGTGTGTGAGTTACATGCTATTTTTTTTACTTCTCTCTGATAGTGCTCCTGGAGGAGTTTAGGCTTAGGAGCACGGGCTTCCTCCAGCATGGCGGTGAGTTGGCGCAGTTGCTGGTCCCGGTCAGAGAGCGTGGCGAGGGTCTGCTGCTTTAGCTGCTCTGCTTGAGCCATCCAGTCAATACGCTCCAGCCTCGAAGGAGAACACACGCAAGTACACATGCAATAAATCAAAGGCTCTTTATGCCATTTTGCTTTGATAAAACCGATGTTACTGCTACCGATTGTGTCTCACCGAAGTGTTTCGCTTTCTTCCTTGCCCATCTCCACCATATCTTCTAGGCGCTTTATGACACCCAGCATCTCCTCCACCTTCCTCTTCTCCTCAAATAGCTCTTGGCTGACTTTAATCAGCTCTCCAGCTCCCAGCCGAGCCAGCTCTGCCTTCTGTTTCTGGAGCTCAGAGGTCTGTTTCTGGAGCTGTTCTAGCTGCAAGTCAAGAGAAAAAAAGGCTTTTGTTGATCAATGTACAAAATAAGATAAGCAACTGCATCGCAATGCACTGCTTGCACCAGTAGAGCTGTAATGTCTGTGTTGTGTTCATGACTACCTAAACCATTCATTTACATTTATTTTCCAACACGTTACTCACCAGTCTCTCCCGGTCATTCTGCAGGGCTTGTAGTGCGTTCTTTAGGCCCCACACTTCTCCAGTGGAGGCTGGAGGGCTACTGTGTGCTGGCTGGCCCCCTGCATTTCTCATCTCTTCCAGGGAAAGGCTCAGTTCCTGGGCCTTGATAACTGCCTGATCTCTGCTGTCCTGGAGGGAGGCCATGGCTTTCCCAAATGACTGATTCTCTGCTCTCAGTTGGGCTGTCACCTCCTTCTCCTCCAGCAGATTCTGTTCAACAACCATCAAGTCCCGGGCCAACTCTGCCACCCTCTCCTGGGCACTCTCCGACTCGGCCCGCATCACACCTCCCTCCCAGCGCAGCTCAGCTAGTTCTTTGCCCCTGGCGGTCTGCTCTTGCCTTTCCTTGAGTAGGCTCTCCTCCAGGACTTCTACCTGCTCCTTGGCTGCCTGCAGCTGCTCCCTCAACTTCTCAACCTCTGCCCCAGGGGCGTCTCTCACCTGTAGCACTCTCCCACTGTCACTAGCCTCACTAAGAGTCTCCCTCTCTACTCTACATGCCAAGGGCTCCACCTCTGTTTCTCTGTCTCTGCCAAGGCTCTTAAGCTGAGCTTCCAGCTCCTCACACTCCTTTTCAAGAGAGGTGATGCGCTCTCGCTGGGCAGCCAGAAGCTGTTTGTGCTGGGAGTCCTTCATGCTGAGAACTTGGTTGAGTTCATCCCGGTAGCCGTGAAGCTGGGCGGACAGCTTTGCCTTTTCAGCATATAGATCATCTCTCTGAACCAGCAGAGAACGCAACTCCTCTTTCAGGCTGTTGTTCTCCCCTGCGGCCTCCTGGATGAGGCCATCCTTCTCCATCATTACCTGGGACACAACAGTGCAAAAAGAGTTACACCACTGGGGAAACTAAATGCATATTCTACTAGTTTCTGTAAATTACCTGCAGGTGCTTCTCCTCTAGCTGTTTGTACATGTTGAGGACTCTGTCTCTGTCATCCTGCAACGAGCTCATCGCCTTCGTAAAGGAGTCCAGTCTGGCTTTTCTGTGGTTGCTCTCTTCCTCTGCCTTCCGCAGCTTATCTTCCACATCCCGCAGTTCGTCTCTCCTCTGCTCTAGCTCCCGCTCTGCTTCTTGTGCCCTGCTGTCAGCCTCCCCTCTAGCCTCCTCAGCAGCCTTTACGATTAAACATAAATTGCGAGGAATGTGTTAAGAATTTTTGTTAATCAAAACAGCAATGGTAGGGCAAAACAGCACAGTACACACTGGAAAGTACTGTACCTGAGTGACAGCCTGCTCCTTCTCCCCCAGCAGTTCCACTTCTCTCCTCTCCTTCTCACTCAGCTCAGTCTGCAGATTCTCGGTCAGGGCCTTGGAGGAGCGTAGGTCTGTCTCTAGCTGCTCCACGTTTAGACACAGCCTCCTTTCCTCAGCCTCCCTCTCCCTCAGCTCAGTCCTGGCCTTGTCAACTTCACCCTGTAGCCTTCCAACAGCCTCCTCCAGAGCCTGGGCCCTGTGACGGAGACCCTCCACCTCCTTCTCCAGGGCATGGGCTTCATTCTGTGTGCTCTGCATCTGAGCTGTGGTTTGTTGAAGCTTGGCCCTCTCCTCTTCCAGGGCAGCCTGGCACACTCTGACTTTCTTTTCCTCATCTTCCAATCTCAGCTGCCAATCTTTGTCTGTTTTCTCTAGTCTGAAATATGAATCAATGTCATCTTCATAACATCTCACTTTATCACAGCAGAATATCATAGAAAATCTTGCCTTCTGCTAGATAGTTGAAGATAGACAAGGAAACAGGAAAATAACACACAGAGAGAAAGAAATAATTCTTACCTGTTCACTGAAAGCTGAAGCTCCTCTTTCAGAGTAGTTTCTTTCTGAAGCTGATCAGCCAGTTCCTTGGCCCGTGTCTCAGCCTCACGCACTTCAGACTCCTTCCCCTGGAGAGCACTATGAAAGCGAGTCTCCCACTGCCGGGCCTCGTCTAAAACTCTGTCTCGATCGTCTTGCAGTGAGGACATGCAGCGGGAGAAGGCAGCTAACCTAGCCAGAGATTCATCCAGACGGGCCTGCATCTCCTGGGCCTGTGTCTCAGCTCCCTCTGCCATCTCCCTGGCCTCCAATGTGGCCTCCTCTTCCTTCTCTCTTTCTCTGTAAGCCTCTTCCAGCCTCAACTCCATCTCCTTCAGCTCAGCTCCCAGCCTGAACCTTACAGAGTCCAAGGTCTGCTCTGCCTCAACTTTCATCATAGTCTCCTTTTGCAGAGCTGTCTGTTCAAAGGCAGTCTTCTCAATTAAGGCCTGGCTCACCTGTTTCTGGGCCTCATCCAACTGGGATTTACAGCTGACCAGCTCAGCTTCAGTCATCTTCATCTCCTCTAGTGTTTTGGAGGTCTCAACACGGAACTGTTCCAGTTCCTTGTGGAGCTCATCGCGGCCTAGTTGCAGTGCCTTGGCCTCCCTGCCCTGTTCACTGATCTTCTCCTGGTACTGGATGCAGTCCTTCTGCAACTGACGGACCTCCAGCTGCTTTTCCCTCAATAGCTCTTCCAGCTGGCGTGCTCTGCTCTGGCTGCCTTCTTTGACCCTCTGGGCAGAACTCAGCAGTTGCTTCAGCTCTCTCTGCTTGCTAGACTCTGCCTCAGCCTCAGCTCTCTCTCTCTGGGCCTGCCTCTTGTCCTCTTCCAGTCTGGCTGACCGGTTCCTCTCACTCTGAGCCTGGGTCTCAAGCTCAGCTCGTTCTCTCTCCAGCCTCTCCAATTCCCGCTGCAGCTCAGCCAGGCGTTCGCGGGTATCTGCTGCCTCTTGCTGGTAGCCGGCAATGCTGCCATTGAGTTGTGCCAATTGATTCATTAGGCGCTCTTCCAGGTCATCTTTCTCAATCTCAAGACTTCTGAGAAGTTCCTTGAATTGGGCTTCCCTTTTAGAACCCTCCTCCATTAGGCTCTGTTCTCTTTCTTTGCTCTCTTGAAGCCACTGCTGTAGAGAGGCAACAAGGCTTTCCTTCTCTTTACTCTCCTGGAGGAGCTGCTCAAGAGAGGCCAGTTCAGCCTGGTGTTCAGCCTCCCGTTCCTGCCTCAGTTCCTTCTCTGAACTAAGAGCTGCCTCCATCTCCCTCATCTTATTCTCTAGTATAATCTGAGTACTTTCAGTCATTTCCATTTTTACTCTCTCCTCAGTAGACTGTAAGTGTGTTTCTGGTGTAGGTACCGCATCAACTTTGTCAGTTGGAACTTCTTCTGTGTTAACCGGCTCTTTCTGTTTAGACTGACTTTCATCAAGTTCTCTTTGGGCAACTTCAGCCATGACTATGCCTGATTTCTGGGCAACGACAGACTCTTCCACAATGGCTGCAGAGCTAAGGGATATAACTGGAATTTGACTGTTCCCTTTTTCTACCCTTTGTTGTTCCCTCAACTCGTGAATCTGCTGCCTTAAAGAGTCTCTTTCTGCCGCTGTAGCATCCATATCACCTTTCAAAGTCCCCAGCTCTTCTTTAAGTCTTTCAAGCGCAGCCTTGAGCACTTTGTCCTCTCGTTTTATTCCCTTTTCCTCCATCTCTCTAAGTCTCTCATTCTCCTCCTCTAACTCCATTATTTTTTGCTGCTTTGTTTTGGCAAACTTTCTCATCTTGTCTTTAACTGAATCCACTTCTTTCTTTGCTTCCTCTGCCTGCCTTTCAGCTTCGTGCCTAGCACCCTCATGAGTCCTCACTCTTGCTGCTAGTTCCTGTCTCTCCTGCCTGGCTGCTTCCAGGACACGTCTCACACGCTCTGCCTCATCACTCACATTTTCATAGGACTTCAGCAGAGTCTCATACTCATCCTTCATGCCTTGAGCCTTTTCCTCCCATTCTCTACATGTCCTGACAGCCTCTTCTTTAGCAAACTCAGCTTCTCTCTTAAAAGCATCTTTCTCAGTGACTATGCCTTCCATGGCCAGCTTGAGGCTCTCACAGGATGATCCTAGGCTTTGGTTCTCCAGTAAAGTCCGGTCAACCTCCTCAATCAGCTTAACTCTTTCTGCTCTTAGCTTCTCCAGCTCACCCTCCTTAGACTCCACTTTCTGCTGCAGCTCAGCTATGATCTTCTCAGTGGAAGACAGTTCCTCTTTCAGGGTCTTGCTTTCTTTGAGGACCTCTTTGCGAGAGATCAGAGCAGCCTGGAGCTTTCGCTGAAGCTGCTGGATCTTGGCTTCACTGTCTCTTTCTTCGCCTTGCTTCTGTGGAACCTCAACCTCTAGCCTCTGGGTTTTCTCCTGCTCTGCCTTCAATCCTTCTTGTAAGGAAGCTATCAGCTGGTCCTTCTCAGACACAGTGTCCTGCATGGAGTGTAGAAGTGAGTTCTGCTCACGAAGCTGCTGACTTAGCTCCATGATCTCCTGGTTCTTATTGTTGAGGAACTGCTTGAACTCCTCCACTTCAGCCTGCAGAGTTACAATAGAGGACTCAGAATCTGCAGATGCTGCTTTGGCTGCAGCCTCCACCTCTGCTTTCAGAGTTTCAGCATAAGACTCTGCTTGAAGACACTTTTCTCGAAGTAAATCCATTTCCTCTGAAAGTACATCAATCTGCCTTTCCCTTTTTCTTAGGGCTTCAATCTCTTTGCCCAATTCCATCAGTTCAGTCTCTTTCAGTGACAGACTGGCCTGGGTTTCCAGCAGCTGATTTCGTAGCTCGGTGTGAGCCATCTGCACAACCTGGCCCTCCTCTCTAAGGGTTTGCAGAGATGCCTCCATTTCTGAGGAAAGGACCTTAGAATGCTCCTCAGGATACTGGATGGGCTTATCGCACTGTGGTTGTGGTTCTGAATCAGTCTCAGGTGTAGCGAAGTCCACCCAATCCTCTTGGACCCAGTCACCTGCTGCTTGCTTCTCAAGCGTTTCGGCGCGAGGCATGGTCTCCTGATTAAGCAGGTCTTCCTTCTCAGTGTTCACCATCTTATGTGCCTGCAATTCCTCTAATTCCCTCAGTTTAGTAAAAAGAACATCCCGCTCCCCACTCTGTACTTCGAAACGTTCCAAAAGCTCATTGTATTCTTCCTTCTGCTGCTTCACTTGTTCACGGTGGTGCCTGTCCTTATCTTTGGCTTTGCGAATGGTTTCCTTACGAGCTTCTTGGGCCTCCAGAAGTTTCTTTTGAAGTGTTTCACAATCTGCCTCAAGAGAGCCCACTTTGGATTGTAACTCAGCCATTTCAGTAGAAATGTCAGCCTGCTGAGACTGTTCAGCTTCTTCACTCAGCTTTCTATATAGAGCAAGGTTTTCAGCCAGAACTTGATCTTGTTGGCTAATTTTCTGCTCAAGTGTCTCAACTGCTTCTTCTTTGGATCTCAAGGCTTGCTTGACTTCCTTGAGCATGGCCTCCAATTCCCGAATCTGCTGTTGTCTGTATTCTTCTATCTCTGTCATATTTGTAGTCTCCACTGTTGCTGCGCTGTCTTGCTCTTTACATTTTTTTGATTCTACCTCAAAATCAGCCACTTTCTTCATAAGCTCTTTACGTTGCACAAGTGCCACCTGAAACTTCTTCTTAATAACTGCCAGTTGAGTTTCCAGCTCCTCCTTTTCCTTTCGTGACCTAGCAAGTTCATCATCTTCATCAACTGCTGAGCCTTCATCATTGACTTTCTGTTTCGCTTCTCGGACTTTCTCTAGTTCAGTTATCTGCTCCTTTAGCTTCTTGACCTCACTGCTTATCAGGAACTTCTCTTCTCCTGCCTGGAGAAGTTTGGCAGACATGCTGTCACCCAGCTCCATCATCTCTTGCTCTTTTTGGGTGAGACGGAGCTGTAGCTCACTGATCTCGGAGTCTTTCTCTGACAACGAAGCATTGGTTAGGTCTGTTGTCTGGGAGTATTCCAACATGCTGTTCTCCATGTCTTGGAGCCTCCTTTCCAACTCAGAGGAGAGGAGCTCTCTGTCCTCAAGCTGAGCACTTAGCATTCTGGCCTGACCTTCCTGCTCAAATATAGCTTGCTGGGCCTTTTCCAGGTCTATCTGCAGGGCCTCGATCTTCTGCTCCTTGGTTTTGCTTTCAGTGTGCAATGTGTCTATCTGTTCCTGTAAAAGGCACATTTCAACACTATGCTTCTCCAACTCAGAGCTACCTTGCTGGGAGACCATGTCCATCTCCTCTCTGGCTGACCTGAGCTCCTCTGCAATGCTATGGGCCTGTGACTCAGTCTGTTCCTTGGCAGCTGCAAGTGACTGATTTTCTTCTTCCAGCTTCTGGATTTTCTCCTGTGACTCTGTACATGTCTCTCTAAGCCTCTGAAGCTCAGCCATGAGCTCACTATATCTTTTCTGGAGTTCCTCAGCTAGGATCTGAGCAAAGACTTGGCCAGATGTCAAGTCAGAGTCAGTGGGGGAGGTACCCTGCTGAGTGAGTTGAATTTGTACTGTCTCTCGCATGATGACAGAGGAAGACTCGACTTGGACTGTGGAGGTTGTCTGCTCCATGCTGGTCTCCTCCCACGACTGCAGCTGCAATTGGCCAAAGTCCTGCAGAATGGAGGGCCACTCCTGGCCTCCATCTTGATTCACAGCTTCCAGGAGGGTCCAGCTGCTGTGGGCCACTTCTGAATCACTACTGGCAACCATCTCATCTGATGAAGCCCCTTTGGATTCTCCTGGAGACTCAGACTGGGGTCCAATGAGCTCTGGGCTACTCTCATTATCAACAGAGATGGACAGAACAGATGTGTCCTCAGCAACCAAGGTGGTATCCTCCTCTGGTGTGTCCTTCGGGAGGTCAGGACGGGCTATTGGGCTGTCTTGGGGGGCCCTGATGGTATCATGCCCCTGGTCTGGAGTCTGATCACGGCTTTCACCTGATGCAACCCCCATGGAGTTGTACTCCTTAGCCAGTGTGAGGCATTCTCGCAAGGCAACCAGCTCATTATCTTTCTCTAGCAGCTGTTGCTCCAAAGCCAGCATGTGTTCTGGAGAAGAAATGAAATGGAGGAAAATAATGAAAAAAATGCTTCTTTCATGTCATCAGTGGATGATTACTAGTAGTTGTAACTTTCTAAGACTTTACTGAACCAATAACATATCTCCAATTCAATTTGTCTTTCAGGTTGAGTATATGAGATATGAGGTTTTGCAGCATCACTATACTGTATAAGTAAAATAAAATCACAGAAAGCCATCTGTTCTGTTCCGTATACGTGTCTTTATGTGCCCTTATGTCTTATTGTTAGGGCTTGACCGCACATAATGTCTACGCCAGAATAAACATCAATAGAGGGTGTGTGCTACTGGCAGGATACATTACTGTTCAAAGTTCACATGGGTGACCTTCAGAAAATTAATATTTAACTCTGGAATTTGCTGTATCTCTATCTTGGACTAACTGTTGAAACATTTGTATATATAAACAAGAGCTGTTCCAGTGACACAGAATGAGAGGCTGAGTGACATTGTGGACACTTTGAGAGTTCCCAGGATGATTTTCTGAGAATATAGGTACATTTTCTAGTTTACAAATAGTAGCATTACAATTGCAATAAAGACAATTGAATGACAAGATTATCTTTCTTATCTAAATATTTAATTAGATAATATAGATCACTTTGGATACTTGCTCAAACAGACATGCAATGACTCCACAAAGTCGGTCTCCCATTCAGTGTCAACAAAGCAACGCCAGAAAATATGACTTGTCTCCCGTTTCTAGTTTTGGCAGAGATTAGATCTAGATGAAACTGTTTAAGAACATGACAATAATACACAATAATTCTGTTTTGGGTGAATTCTCCAACAAAACCAATGTTCTTGCCTCTGTCAGCTTCAGATGAATGCTGTGCTGATGGTTCAATCACATGCTGAGCCAATGATTCCTTAGACATCTAAGAGAGAAACAAAAATGTTACCTTCTTTTGAACAAAAGCTCAATCGTGCTATCATTGATGATTAATTTTCTCCACAGTGAAAAGATCCTGTATAAGGAGTGAGACAACAGTTTCACAACACTGTACAGGTCTCTATGGATGCTTTTACAATGTAAGTCTATGCCAACACATACATCTGTACAGTGTTAGCTACCGTTGTGAAGGTCAGCTGAGACTACAGTCAGTCATAATGGATCAGTGTAGAAGAGATTAATGTTTTCCTTGACCGTCAAGAGAACACACTTCATCAGCGCTGAGATTTTAAAGCATTGTCTATGACCCTCCATCTGTCCCGTCAATGAAATTCAATGAAATTATTGACTGCTTCTACTGATGTTTTTTCAAACTAATGGGTTATAATTGAGACCCCCCACCAATTTCAGAGGTAAATCCTTTTTCATGCCGCCTAAAAACAGGAACGCCTCTTTGGACACATTTTGTAGATTGGTAGAGAGGGATGTGTCTGCCATTTTTAATAAAAGGAAAG
>CABFOS010005275.1:2936-15357 GCA_900660315.1 Diretmoides pauciradiatus | reverse complement strand
GGATTTTCAGCATCATGCCTCTGTCTATTGAATCAAACGCCTTTTTGAAGTCAATAAAACAAAGCACTGCTGTCAAGTTGTTCTTCCGCACTTCCTCGATGATTCTCCTTAAGGCCAGGATCTGGCCTACTGTGGTCCTTCCCTTTCTGAAGCCATTTTGGTTGTCCCTCAGGTGTGGGTCAATGGCGTCCCTAATCCGGTCTAGTATCATGCGGTTGTACATCTTCGCTATGACACAGGTCAGGCTAATGCCACGATAATTGTCTGGCTTAGACAGATCTCCAGATTTGGGAACCGGGATGATGTTAGAGAGGGACCATATGTCGGGCTTGATGTTGTCTATCAGAGCCTGGTTGCAGATCTCCAGTATGATGTTGTCGAGATCGCAGTTTTTAGGGACTTCTGGGGGGATACCGTCCGGTCCGGGACTTTTTCCCTGCTTCAGGATGGACTTCACTGCGGCAAACTCCGTAGCTGTAAAGGGAGGCAGTTTGACCAATTATATCCAAAACATTTAACTGGGTAATCGCTTTCATGATTTAATATTGACATTAAATTAAATATCTACTTAAAATGTGTAGATCATGAAAAGAATGTTTAAAGTGCACATGAATTATTGGATTCATTATCAAGATTATTGGAGATTTGTAATGATCATGTTTCAAATGACAGCTGGATGTCAGTGAGGTGGGGCAGGCAAAATGCCATTTTACAAAGGGTTAAAGGTTGCAATATAATTCTCAGGCTGGTTTTTGACACTTATGTGTATTTTAGGACAGTGTTTCTTAACTGGTGGGTGACCCAGAAGTGGGTCGCAGAGTGAATGGTGAGTGGTCAATTTTCTTAAGCAAAAGTATTAAACACCATGCTTTTAAGCTGTAATCTATAAATTTCAGTTTATTTCAAACACAAAAACGAAAACAAATCAGTTTTGACACTTAGGTTGTAGAAAACAGGTTTATGTGATAATTTATCAGCCAACAGATGCTCAAGCTTTTCCTGAATCTTCAAGGAAGATTTCCTTGAGAAATAAATTTGCTCGGTTTGAATTCTATAAAAGTGGGTCACGACTTAATGACCATGGGGAAATATGGCCAGGCCAGTCAAGAACCACTGTTTTAGGACACACTTCAATAATTCCTCTTTTCCCCCTTTTACAACCATGCATATTTTGCATGCAAAGGATTAGTGAGAGCGCCCTAACTGGAATCATTCAGAAGTCAGTGACAATTAATTCAATTAGGAGCTGTGAAATGAATGGCAGTCAATGGGCTCAGAATGCACTTGTATTTTTAATAGATTTTTTATTGCTTTGATACTATACATATTTCAAATGTCTATTCCACTAAAAACAATTGGTCTTGTTGACTAAGCCAGACACTTCTTTCATCTGTTTTATTTGTAGTGCTTGTCATTGAAAAACAAAAGATTGAGTGTTAACTGATGCTTCTTCAAATCTGATGTCAAAACATCGAATATCATATCACTAAGTAAGTACATCAAGCCCAATAATAACTTCCACTTCCATATATACTTAATGCGTTCTAGAGCTTTTAATTCACAAACAACACACTTCCATTTTGTTTTTATTATAAAAAACGTATTTCTTCTTACTCACTGCAATCCTCAATGCAAAGTTTTTCCAATTAGATGTATTTTAATTATACTGAAACTAACAGCTCTATACATTATTACCTACTGCAAATGGGCCTGTGATAATGCACCTTTAGCAGTTTTCAGATTGTCATGGGCCATTTCATAACTTGTATTAGCAATCACCATGAAGCCTGTATAAAAACCTTAAAGCTATTTTGAATTCAACTAATCTGGCTCCATGAAGGCAACATTAATTTTATTATTTATCTCTATTCCTACTGTAGGTTTCACCATCTGTGCGGTGAAGCGTCCCTTTTTTGCATGCAATACCACTCCGAGACACTAGGTGTGCCCGAGCGCCTACACTGTCTTCCCTTTCCGTGCGCTCCTTTGTTTGTTGTTGGAACGAGGTAAGTGAGTTTGCGGGTGGCTTAATTGTAATCGCGCTACATTCACGTCGTGTTTGTAAAGCGAAATAAGGACACTCTGTTTCTCTAAGACGTGAAGATAACCTCGGGGATGTAGTTATTCAGAAAGTCACACCTTGCAGTTTGCTTCCAGCCAGGACAATGAGGAAACCAGTACTACTGCCTCCCCTACTGTCCCATCACTTCATTTGGTGCGTTCGTTATTGAACTTCCAAATGCGTAGTCGCCTCATTTATTTGCAAATGTTGTCTCGGTGCACATGGTTCACCCACTCGTGAACTTTCCATTTGTTAAGTGAGTTTTACCAGGTGCTCATTGAACACACGTGCGTCTCCACCTTTTCTGTCGTGTGTGTGGTCATCCCAGTTGACCCAACGTCCGGCAGCCATGTCCTCAGAATACACCATTGATATCCAGCTGACCGAGTTGGGGTTTCCTGACATCCTGCAGCCGTCGGACACGCCCGTGAAAGAGGCGCCCTGTGCTTTGGCGACATCTTATGCCTCGTTTGCCACTCCTCGTTCAACCACGTCTACAGGAGGGCAACTGATCGGAGGCCGCCGGTCAGTTGTTGAAAATCCACCGGCTGCTGCTGTGACACAGGACTTGGACATGCAAATCACAACGGGTTCTGGGTTAACTACTCCAACAAAGACGTTACTCTGTGCACCGCCACACGCTACACAAAGTCAACAAGACCAACAAGTTGCACGTGTGGATGCTGTTGATGCAGCTGAAGGCAATGCGCGTCCTCAGGTCGCAGTGAGATCAACATCCAGAGTAGGAACCACTGAAACTCCAGTGCCGACGACTCAACAGAAAATAGGTGAAGCTGAGACTGAGAATGGGCAGAAAGATGTTGACGGTCAAGACGCAAAGGGAAATTCAACGAAAAAGAATCTGGGTGAAGAGAGTGAGTCAGATGACAGTGATGTGTCGGAGGAGGAAGAGGAGGAGGAGGATGAGGAGGAAGAAGTGGACATCGGTATGACTCATTGATTTGAGATTTAACCTCTCTCATAAGTTTGTTTAGTGCTGATTTGTTGTCAAAGTCTGTCCTATTTACATTCTGTGCTGATTTAAGTTTACCTGTTTTGCACTTCATTCCTTTCCTTTACTGGCTAGTCGGTGATATGTCTGTTCATGATCAAGCTATTCAGTATTATTCTCTCCTTTCCCCAGAGTCTAGTCATTCAGGTGATTACCGCTGTAGCGTCTGTGACCTTCAGTTGCGCTCCAACATCAAGCTACAAGAGCATATGAACCTGCACACTGGAGCACGTCCATACTGTTGTGCTGAATGTGGCAAACGCTTCTGCCAGATTAACAACTACCGTGCCCACCTGCGCACGCATGCCCAGTCAAAGATGGGTCCTCTCTCCTGTCGCGTCTGTCTGAAGGTCTTTACGTCAAAAGAAGGCTTGAAGCACCACCTGTCAACAACTCACTTTGAGAAGGAGTTTTATGAGTGTGACCTGTGCAAGCGGGTATTCACCGACCTGAAAGCCTGTGAATGGCACATGGAGTGGCACAAAAACACCATGGGCAAGGGCAACTTTGTATGTGAAACGTGTGGCCGCATTTTCTCCCATCAAAAGTCCCTCACACGGCACCAATTTAAAAAGTGCCACCGCAGCTACAGTTGCACAGACTGTACAAAGAGTTTTTCCAACAAGAACGCTCTCCTGAAACACAGCTTCTCCCATCTGGGTTTGTTGCCTTACACCTGTATACGGTGCCGCTGCCACTTCCGCCTGGCAAAGCTTTACCGCCAACACAAGTGTGAACCCGAACGTATTCACTGCGTGGCCTGTCTGAGAGTATTTCTCAGCCAGGAGGATTTTCAGAAGCACAAAAAGGATACGGGCTGCTGGGGCCATCAGGAGCCTAAAGGCGATGAGATCCGCTGTTTGGAGTGTGGCCAGAGATTTGACACTGTGGACGAGCTGAAGAAACACGCTGGGGCTCACAAGAGGGTGCTGTGTTGCGTTGAGTGTGGAAAGGGGTTCCGGTCAGCCTTGTTGTTAATGTCGCACATGGGCGGTCATGCTGGCCAGACTCCCTGCCTGTGTCAGAGCTGTGGAATGGGTTTTCCCCACCAGCAGGGCTATGATAGCCACCTGAAGCACTGCGGACATACACCTCCCCCTGTGGTGAGTTTGGGGCATTGTGAGATTTTGAAGAACTATTGATAATTACTAGTTTCTTTGTCACACTTCTGTGTTAAGTTTTTGTGTAATTGATATGCTTACAATGTTTGTTTGTTTGTTTCATTTTAGAGTGCTCTGAAGAAACGTCCGGCCTCAAAGCGCTCTCCTCCACCTGTGAAACCTACGCCCCAGCAAGACCCAGCAAGAACAGTCACTACTCCTGCTGCACAAGTGCAGGACTCTGGTAGTCCAGGAGGTGTGACAGGGGGTGTGTCCAGTGGGTCTAATTCAGCACAGGGGATATGGCAGCTAACCCTTGACCAACAGCCACCTGCTGGGGTTAACCTTGTGTTGTTTGTTCCTGTCAGCTCATCTCTAGCCAGTGGTCTGACTTTCCCACCTACAATTCCCCAGGTTCCAGATATCCAGGTCCAGCATCATGTGGCTGTCCCACCTGCTCCAAGCCATGAACCTAGACTGCACGAAGCTAGTTCCGGCCTTGGTATGAGTTCTGTTCTAGGAGCACAGCTACATTTAAATGCACCGCTGGATTTGGTAATGGGCAACAAACATGGCGCAGGTTGTGTAGCACCCCTGGATTTGTCTAAAAAATCTACCTCACCCAAATCCGCTCTGACCATTTGTCCTCCTCTTCCTCTTAAAAGTGAGCCAGAAGACCCTGAGTTCTCAGAGGTGGCAGGTAGGACTGAGAGTGAAGCGTTACAAACTGTTGAAAATAACGAAACTGTCCTCAAGACTAAGACAGAACAAGGTTTAAAGAGATGGGAGTTTACAGCAGAGTACGATAGACATACTGCAGTGAAGCGCTTAAAAACAGATTCCATGGATCTCTCCTCTGTTAATGTTAGTGCAACGTCTTCTGGTCTAGTAACGGATATTGAGACTGAGGCTCTGTCTCTTGTTCCTGACTTTCACTTGATCTAGGTAGATGGACCAAGCCCTGTCGGTGCAGATGGCCATGTTGATCCTGAGTAGAAAGTAAGAGGGGCTTAACAGTGGAAAGATTAGTGAGGGCAGATCAAGAGATGGAGAGTAAAACACTTGTTCTGCCTCCTGTTCTGGAGGATGTACTTCAGCTCTACCAAGGACACACTTGCTTACTGTTTTGTACCTCTAGACACACCCAGAATGTAGGTGATCTTCTACACCCAGAAGTATATACTAATGAATAGTGTATATAGCTCAGTATATCTGTCAAGGGCGTGTTGTGAAAAAGCAGAATATACCCACCACCACTATACAGTACTCACTTTTCACTAGTATAAACAGGCTCTTAATGAAAAGGCTGACTCCAGTTGACGGTGAGATTTAGTTGAGAATAGAAAAGATTATTTTAGTTCATTTCTGTGGCTCATTGTTTTGGACAATCTCCTAAGAGGTTAGAGGTTAAAATGTAATTTGAGCTATAATCTTATACAGAAGACCTCATTGGCCACTCAATTTCATTCCATCTCTTATCACCAGGCCATTTAGTACAATTTAGCTGCAATGGGTTAGTATAAGTAAAGATTATTTTTTTTCCATTTTCCATTGTAGGTTAGGGTTGTGATTGATTAGCTTCTCTATAGGTATACACTTCATCACTTTATGTAATTGCTTTCTATAAGTTGAGCTAGGACATTGGATTAAATGTAGAATGGAATATTTTAAGTGATGTGCAACTTTTCTTCATTATCGGGTTGTAACTGTTACCTTTAATGAAGATGAGTTTCATGTTTTACATGTTAAACCTCTTTGAATCTACTGAATGCCTCACTAATGCATTTAAATGTGTGTGGGTCACTGGGTTATTTCTGCAATAAGGTACTATATATGCCATTCTTTCATATTCCTATTCAATAAAAATGATTTATACCTGATGTATAAATTAATACTTTCTTTCAAATCAATTGTCCTGCTGAATCAACAGGACTGCAGGTATGTACTAGGTATGTACTAACACATTTTTGCCTTGTTTAGCCCTGTGCACATACCTACCAACGGGAGAATCTCTACTTAAATTCCCTGAAAATGTGTGAGAACCATTGTAACTATTGGAATATCAAACAGACCAACACTTGTGCTTGTAAACAGCTTTTCTAATGCCCTCAAACCGAGAAAACCCCTCACAAACAAGGATTCAGGAGAGTATTTTTCAGTCATAGTTAATTAATGAATTAATTTTAATTAATTAAAATGACATCATTAACCTTATAACTACTGTGACACGTATGTATTCACTCAGATATATTTACATCATATTCTGTGTGGAAAGATTGGAAAATCCCAATCCAAAAAAAATCACTAATATTCCCGTAACGTTCCTATAACTGATCTAGTCTGCGGGACTCGGTAGTGAGGATATTATAGTTGACAGATGTTCTGTATAATATCCTTTCATGATGATTCTTGTTCTCTAAGAAATGGACATTTTAAAAGGACTCAGAATTTGTTTTAGCTTGTGAAGAGCGCTGGAAACTCAAAAGGAAACACGACGACTGTTGTCACGTGGTCAAAAGACCCGGAAGTACATCGCCTGCTTAGTGACGATATTTTTACAGGCGTACAGTAGCAGTAGGATAATATAAGGGGGCAAAGCCGCCATATACTTGTTTTTTTGAGAGTTTATGCACACCAGCGTCTGAATAATTCAAACTGTTGATAAATAGCCTTTGATCTTTCGCCAACACCCGCCTACGTGCGTTTCACTTCATGGACAAAGACAAGTCCCCTGACAGTGTAAGTAGGCAAGTCCTTTATTCGGGTTGAATCCATGTTTAGAGGCTCTATCTGCTTTCAACTGAAAAAAACTATCATGTAGGTCAAAAAGCACCACAGCTTTCCAGAGCAAACAACTTGAAATAGTGAACGCAAGATTTTCTATTCATATCCCAATGACTTTGTTATTATTGTAGCATGGTCAGTGTTCCTGGTTGGAGATGCATCAGTTCATTGGTGACCTTATGACATCTGGAAACGCCTCTGGTCAGTCGTTGAAGGAACAGCAAGATGCACTTCACTCTGCATGGGGGTTGGCCGGAGGTGATGCTCTGGGGCTCAGAGGTGCCCCGCTGGAGCCCCTAGCCCAGCATAGACCGCCCCAGGACAAGCCAGGCCTCCATCCACATGTTCCGTCTGGGGCAGCAGAGAGGAGAGGAGAGATCCGAGACAGAAGGGAAGGTGAGCGTGAATAATAAATATTCAACATACATAAAGGCTGTTGCAAGTGATTTCACTCATCACTTCAGTTCATTTCATTGCGATCAACATTCAATTCACTGCAGTCTATTCTTTTCCATGTATAGATGTGCTTCATGCCTGCACCTGCCCTGGCTGCCCTTATTCCACCTCCACCTTTGAGACTTTAAAACCCAGACAATCTTCATCCTCACAGCCACGTTCAGACACAATATGCCACCCCAAAGACCTTAGCAGTACTCTTCCCATGAGCCTCAGCTTGTGCTTACCAGGAGAGGACACTACTGAACCCAGCAGCACCACCACATCCCACTTAGAGTCCAGGCCAACCAGCCAGCCTCAGAGGGAGAATAAAGAGACCGGGGGTCAGAGCCCGAGCCTAGCTTCAGACCAGAACTCAGATACCTCTCCATCCAGAGGTTCCCCAGGCTCCTTGTCCCACCTCCCTGTGTTTCCCTGTTTGTGTTGCCACCGCAGCCTCCAGACCTGTGCCCAGATATTGAGTCACCAGGAAGGAGCAGACGCCCCGTTTTCTCTCACCCACGCCCATCACCATTTTCATCACCACCACTGCCCTTTAACCTCTTGTCCTCAGCTAGCCCACTCCCATTCCCACTCTACCCAGCTCCCAGGCCCCTTTCCCTGCTTGCCTTGTCAGCGGTCCTTTCCCACCTGTACTCAGGTCTGCCACCACCAGCGCAGCCAGACACACACTCGGAAACAAGACGAGAGGGGCAGGACTGCCATGGCCTTGTCGTTGCTGCACCCCTGCATGCATTGCTCAGCCTCCTTTTCCCGGCCCTCCCAGTTGCTACAGCACCAGCGCTCTGAGCACGCCCACAAACCAGCCGGGTTCCTCTGTACAGAGTGTGGCAGGGCCTTCAACTCGCACAGCAACCTCCGCATCCACCTCAACGTGCATACCGGTGCCCGGCCGTACATCTGCTCTGACTGTGGGAAGAGTTTTAGCCAATCGGGGGCTCTGAAGATCCACAGGCGGATTCACACAGGTGAAAGGCCCTATTCCTGTGCCTTCTGCGGCAGGGGGTTCCCCCATTTGGCAGGGGTCCGGGCTCACCAGAGGACCCACACAGGAGAGAAGCCCTACCGCTGTAGCCAGTGTGGGAAAGGTTTTACCCAGTCGGGGGCTCTAAAGATCCATACCCGCATCCACACAGGAGAGAGGCCCTTCATCTGCAGCTACTGTGGGAAAGGCTTCTCCAACCGCTCCGGGATCCGCTTCCACCACCGGACAGTCCACGGGCTGACCCCGGAACATGGTGGAGATGCTGGAGCTAGGGGTGCGTATCGGGAACCAGCAAGCCACGGTCGTCCACCTGCGGCTGCTGGGCGTCCCAGGACTGGTCCTCCTGCCAACGTTGGGTTAAATACATGCAGTAGCCCAGAGAGCGACTCACATACTACTCTGACTTCCAGAGTTACTCCTGCCCCTCCTGGATCTGCTGTCCTCATCAGACCTGGTAGCAAGTCCAAGTCTGAGAGAGCAAACTCAGGCAGGAACAGGGAGGGACTGCTGTATGTGTGTGAGGACTGTGGCCTGCGCTTTAAGGATGCCCCCTCCAGGAACAGACACCAGACCCTGGCACACTACTCCTCTGAGGCAGGAGACGGGGACACGCAGGAGGAGCGACAGAGGAAAGGGTTAACCACAACGGAGAGGGTGCAGGATAATAGTGGAGTTGGAAAGGTGAATTAATGTTGTTGGTCAGGGAGAGATGGGGAAAAGAAAGATAATATGGATCTGAGCATTGCAAAATCCACATACCAGTGAGTGAATAATTTAAAATGCAGTGTTGAAATTATATGTGAAATATATTCATTAGTTTGTTGTTTCATGTTGTAGAACTATTCTTTGATACAGTATGCTACTTTTTTTGAAAATTGAAAGTTTTCTGTTAAATTTGCGTGCCACCTATAAAGGTTGTACGAAAATATTCTGTATAGCTCATATACAAAATCTACACATGTGTTGACTATCAGAATATATTTGTGTGGCAGGTTTCTTTATTTAGCACCTTAAAGAAAATGGGCAATGTTAACACTTTTGTCATATATTTTCGTCCATTAACAAGTTATTTGGTAGCCTTTTTTGTGCTGATTCATCACTGCCACAGACGTTAAATGTATCTTAAATTAACCTTACGAACCCACTGCAAACACATTCAATGAAACCACCATGCCAACCTCTTCATTATCACTTTTTCCAAAACAATTGCTCTATTGTACCTTATTCACCATCTGAATCGAGTATTATCGCATAATGAAGCAATCACAAAATAAATGTATTGTTTAATAGTAATTTTTTGGATCGTCAAGTACATTTTCATACACACTGGAGTTAGGAATACCATGTGTCCCTTGTTAAACACATAATTTGTTTCATAATTTTGTTCTAGGGTGATACAAGTGAGAACAATTAATTAATTAGACTAGTCTGAGGTATGTTATCAAGAATGCCACATATCTACAAACACTGGCACTGTCTTTTAACATGTCCTGAGTTGGTAGAGATGCAGTGTCTTCCCCAAGGACACTTTAGCGTGAGGATGCTTGCAGTCACAGGGGCTTGAAGTCAGGCCTTCCGTTTGAAGTACAGCCTCTCTAATCAGTACGCTGCCCTGCTTGTTGTGCCTCTCATGATCATTTCAGCATTTATACTGTTTACCTCCGCCCAAGGGCGAAGTCCGGGGCGAGAGGTAATGTTTTCGGTCCCGTCCGTTTGTCCATCCGTGTATAAGATTACGCAAAAACTACCAGACCGATTTTCATGAAACCCGGTGGAAGGGTGTAGTATCGGTCAACGACGATTTAACATGGCCACCACTCAACGTCAATGCAACTTCGTGTCTTACGTGGTTGTGGTACACATAGTTCTTTGCAGGTCATGGCTTGAAAGGGGGGAAAGAACATTTGATTCTTGTAACTGATTAGCTGAGTCAGTAGAGCGGGAGACTCTCAGTCTCAGGGTTGTTAGTTCATACCTCACACAGCCTTAGTTATAACCACATCATGTTTTCATTAGTTACGGTGAATCCTACAAGTGATGGATGCAATGACTCTATAACAGGGACGTCCTGGTGGCTCAGTGGGCTAAGGTGCATGTCCTGTACTGTAAGCGTGACATCCAGGGTTCTAACCAAACCTGGCAGTGTTTGTCACATGTCATCTCTTTCAACCAATCTTTCCTGTCTCTTTACTATTAACAGTCAATTAACAGTATAAAGGCAAAAAGGAAACTATGATGTTTTTATGATTTTAATGTTTCCACTGAAAAATGAATTTCTAGTTCACAAGCTCCCATAAATATCTCCAAAGTCCATAGGTTTCTCCACCAGTTAGAACAATCACTGTGCCAGGGCTTCACCCAGAGAGTCCAGGTTATATGAAGACACAAATCATGGTGGTTTGCAGCGTAGATCTATAACGTTCATCACTATGGACTTGATTTGTCTTGTGTCTTACATGGTTGTGGTTTACATGGTTCTTTGCAGGTCATGGCTTGATAGGGGAGAAAAACCTTGTGATTCTTGTAACTGATTAGCTCAGTCAGTAGAGCAGGAGATTCTTATACCCCTTTCATATTGCGGTCACTCTCAGGGATGTGGGTTCAAAGGCTTATCTCTGCCTCGTGGTTTTCCTGGTAGAACTACACACCTGATAATCATCAAATATGCAAATTTATATTTAATATTTTGATCAGATGCACCGATCCAGTCTAAGACCTATTCTAAACCCTGTAGTACTATTACTGTAGACCAACTACAGTATTATGAAAATATAAAGCCTCTGATTGGTTCAAGTATGTCTGAGAGGTGGAGCTAACACCTGCAGAACAGGTGGGATTTGAGGACTGGATTGGGAACCACTGTGACAGTGTTATTTGTATGGAAACATTTTCTGATCAGATCAAACCATCAACATCTTTCATGATCAGCTTTGTATTTCACATTGATCCTTCACCAGTAAACCACAACCTGAGTCTCTGGTCTTTGGACATTGTGGAGATCACTCTGGGTTGCGGTTGGCGGTTGGTCGTCCTACACACCTGTCACACATGATTTAGGCTAATTTAATTAAGCATCAATTAAATGTGAATCAATCACAGCTCTGTCACTCAGGTCAACTGACCTCCAGCTCCTCCCAAAACAACTAGGAGACATCAACTGATAGAGGCTTGTCTGGCCTGAGATCAGATTTATGCAGAGATCTATGGATCAGTTTGGTGTACGTGGGACAGATGAACATCCAGTATTCTGGCGATACAGAATTGTTGAAATAGTTTCATGCAATACAGCTCTTCATCTCCGGTTGTACTTGTTAGGACCTTCGTTTGTTGATGGGATTTGAAGATTTTGGCTGATGATGTATAAAGTCAATATGACTGTCAACTAGGCCGACTAACTCTATAGCTCAAGATTATTCATGAGTTCATATGTGAGCAACAGCAGAATGAAAACCACTTACTTAAACTTATGTTTAAATGACAAACTTGTGTTTCTCAGGAAACATTGTCCACTTTTCATGAAACCCGGTGGAATGGTGTAGTATCGGTCAGTGACGACCCCATGAAATTTTGGGATCCGGATCCAAATCGTAGAGCGCCACGTACACAGGAAGTGATGTCTAATTGCTAAACGCATCATCCCTTTGACATTTTACTTAATATGCATGTTCCCTAAGGAGCAATGGGCACAGTTTAACATGGCCGCCACCCAATGTCAACGCAATGCCATGTGAACAGGAAGAGAGGTGCGGAGTGCCACGCAGGACGCCACATAAACAGCAAGCGAGGTCTAATTGCTTAATGCATCATCCCTTTGACATTCTACTTAATATGCATGACCCCTAGGGGTCAATGGGCACAATTTAACATGGCCGCCACTCAATGTCAACGCAACCTCACGTAATCAGGAAGTGAGGTCTAATTGCTTAACGCAGCATCCGATTTTCATGATACCTGCTGGATAGGTGCAGCTTGGCCCAAGGAAGAGCTGTTACATTTTGGAGTAGATCTGAATCACAGGTTGG